>JAOWBH010161984.1:0-11221 GCA_028566215.1 Silene coronaria
CATAATCATTGGATGCGGCTGCATTCTAGTGGGTCGCACGAGGATGTTCCGATGCCACCACTTAATCCCGCTTGGTTGACGTTTTGAGATCGTAGTGTCGAACATTTGGATACGTTGTATGATCAGAATATTGCCAACTGGCACACCTACTTGGGATCGACACCCGAAAGACGTCGTAGAAGTAGAAATAAATCGACTGATGATAATGCAACGACGGTGGTCTTGTCTAGCGATAGTCAATGAGACTTTTCATCCATGGTATGTAATCCACTAATAATTATCAATGATAGTTAGTTTTTAATTATGTTACCGTTATCAGTTTAATTAACCAAATATGTGATCGTTTGAAATTCAAAATTATGTTACCGTTTGAAATTCAATACTATATTACCGTTTGAAATTCAATTATATGGCCGTTACCAACTACATTTTAAATACCGGTTGTTACCCAAGCCATTCATAATAACTCAACTCATTAAATAATACAAATCCTGATTTCTTGTTGAATTTCTACAATTGAACCATGGTCCAATCGTGAGGTTCCAACGATTGCCATGGTTCAATTGTTTCTACAATTGAACCGTGGTAATTGTTGAATAAAAACTCAACCTAATTCGGACCAACAACAACAGTAAGTAAATCGACAACACTAAACAACAACAACGAATTTCTACAACACTACACAACAACAATAGCCTCAAATCGACAACAACAATAAAAACAATCAAACAATGGAATCAACAAAACAAAATCAAACCTAACATACAACCTAAAACATAAAAAAAAATTAAAACTAATTGAATTAAATAACCATATCAAAGTCATATAATCATTAACAACAATAATAGGGAAACAAACAACTATAAACAATTAATTTCAATTACTAAGCTAATTTTTTTATTAAAAAAAAAATAGAGTACCAGATCTGGTGCGGTGATCGGCGGCGGGTGCTGACGTCGGTCGACTGCTGCTCGTGATGACGACACGGTGGCAGTGGCGTCGGTGTGGTGGTCGATGGGGTGGTTGTGTGGTGGCAACGAAAAGGGTGGTAGAAGTTATTTTTTGGGTTTTTTGAATTTGAGAGGAAAAGAGAATGCTAGTGAGAGAGAGTAAGGGTAGTGACGTCATTTGGTATGAAAAGATCGTCGATATTTACTAAAAAGTCGTCAATGTTTTACAATCGGGTTTTACAAGAGTATGCTATTAGCTGTAAGCCTGTAAAATCCAGCATGCAACAAGTACATATGATACCTAGATGACCGTGCCTTAGAAAAAGTAAAGCAAAAAAAAAAGAAAAGAAAAAGGGTAAACGACCTAGATTGAGCTGTTAATTCAGGTATGACCATATAAACCAGCCAAGAGCATAGAAGAAACACTCTGTCCCACCCATTTCAAAGCTGCTGCCTGTTAGTGTTATGTAACCCATGTCAATTTTCCCATTTTTCATTCACATGCCATCTTCTCTTACACAAATTCTTATTTACCCGTCCTAATTATAAAATGGATTAAATACTATAAATAGGGTAAAGGCATCAGAACATACGGAGAAAAACAAGAAATTCGAATGATATGCTCAAATAAAATGACATTTAACGCGACTTAGTGTTAAGACGATATCTCCGTCTTAAAAAAGACTGTCTGGGTCTGTAAAATCATAGACTTAATTAATAGATAAAAAGAGAAAAAAATCTGAGTGAAGTAATAACATGGCATGTGAAGATGTAATGCACCCCTGTTGAGTATGACACGTGTGGATGGCGCGTAGGGCCTTTTGCTTTGTTTAATTCCCTGTCTCAAGCAATCTCTACCCTTTCCCAATTCTCGTCATTTATCGGCCACCGTTTCTCTATATTCTGCTCCACCCGTTTCAGATTAATCTGGTTTCTAATGCAGATATGACGAGCTCCTACAAAATGAGATACCGACGTGTATTTTATAATTTGTGTTACATATTCAGTACAAATTAACAAAATCATTAGTATTATATTTTCCTTACTTTTTTTTTTTTTTTACATATGCACAGCATATGTGGTCGGTTTATCATCTTATTCTACATGAATTTTTTACGGGGGAGACTTATCCATGACATGTAAATTCAACTAGCGGATATTCTAACTATTATTGTTGAGCGTCTGTTTGAAGATAACTTCTCTAATTACGTTATATCGAATTTTATACTCAACTCGGTCATTAACTTCGGAAATTTCGTAAGATAGTTAGTTATTTGGTGGTGTATATGTATATTGTTTTTCCCGAAACCCTTTGATCTGACTAGTAGGGGTGTTCAATGGTCTAGTATCAGTCCAGACTCCTTGAACGGAGACTAAACAACCTTCCACTTCAAAATCGGAGACCATGCCGGTTAGGTTGAGACATGTACAAATTTCTTAAGTCCCGTTTTTTTCGGGTTTGGACGGGACCGGTTCTACTTAGAAGGGAAATATGAGAACTTTTTTTAGGTTGGACCAGACAAGACAGGTCACCACATATTCATGATCCCAGAGATCGATCAGACCAAATCGATTTGATTAACGGGCCGGGACCGTTTTATATATATGTTCTTAACATTAAGAACAGAACCAAAGCGTCTTGCTTGTGATGGGTCGGATCTTAAGACGAGTCGTTTGTGAGAGGAAATGGGTAAAGGGGACAAAGGTAGGACCCCCCATGTGCTTCTCCACTCACCCTTCATGGGTATTTTGTGAGAGAATTTGCCATAACCTTGTTATTCTTTTAGGTTTTCAATTTCCCGCGGTCGTAGATGACATACCAAGTTGATATTTTAGGTTAAGAAGAAGCTCTGGACGTAGAGACAGCAAAAATATCAGCCTCAAATAAAGAGATAAACTCATAAAACTGTACCAAATACAACTTTAATTATTATCTCTTGTTTTCTTCTTTTTTAAATAAAGGTTTGGTAGCACTCTTAATCATGATGGGTTAATGCTAATCCACTACTTTTGTAGTTCTTGAGATCATGCTTTCGCTCTAACCCATGTCCTTAGTTTAGCTGTTGACCACTTCTCTTTCTTCCTTTTTTAATAATTTACCATTTGCCCATTTGACGGCAAAACGTACGATTTACAGTTATGCACCGCATGTTAGGCCCCATTTTTCGCATACCAATTGTGCAGTACCAATGTACCTTATTCACATTGAATCTAGACATCCCAACCCCAATCGAGACGGAAATATCGTGATAATAGGTTACAATTAAAAGAACAGTCTTGCTAATCATGGTTATGCATTGCGGAGGAAAAAAAGGGAGAAAAATAAAAGAAGATTCAAAAGACAATATTATTATATCACAAAGAAGAGGGATAATCTACATAAGAACCAATTTTCCCTCTGATAACATCCCATATAATAAATAAAATAAAGATAATAAATCTAATCTAATTAACCCCAAAAAAAAAAACAAAGACGACCAATCGAAATTTATTATCCGGACCAACTCCATGGATAAAACAAAAGCAGAACCCACGGAGCCAAATTGAATACCCTTATTGTCACCAGCCAAGAATGAAACAAACTTGTATTCTGGCAAGTAAAACCCAAAAAAGACTACCATTTCCTTTATTTCACTCCTTATTATTACTTCTATCAGTACTATTCTATAATGTTGTTCTACTCTATACCTGCTAAGTAAACCAAACCCCTTACTGTAGAAAATGTGACCAAAACCAAATAACCAAATATATTTCCTAAATCATTCCAAAAAGAAAAGAGAAACACTTCAAGTATCAGATCATCCTGCTAAATGATTCAATAAACCCATTCCAAAGGCAATTGAATCTCGTCGTTGTTTGCTTCTAAATGATTCAATAAACCCATTCCAAAGGCAATTGAATCTCGTCATTGTTTGCTTTTGCTGTAACGGAGCTTCGTCTTTGTGTTCCTTTATTGCTTTTCGTCTTCATCACATTACCATCTGCAAATTATTATTAAAGTTTCGATCAGATACAAATTCTCAATCAATAGATTTTTATAAGGAATAAAGTGTCAAATATACTACACCGTTTATCAATAGATTTGAAAATCGAATGTACTCAACTTTATTCCAAATAGCCGTAAAGCATGGCAAATATATCGAATCATAACTGGAAATGAAGCCTTTATCAATATGCTAATGGTAACAAATCAACAAGGAAAGGAATCCTTGATATTCGTTAATGTAAAAAGTATGTTCATCCCCCCAAATCCGATTCCTTAATCAAAGAAGACGACCACAGGAACGATATTTCTACAATATTAAACCAACTTAAGACGGATACATACGTTTTATAACATAAAATACTACTCCCTCCGTATTTTAATGTTCTTCTCATTTCATTAAAATACTCCTCACAAATAATGGAGAAATGGGAAGAACATTAAAATTTAAAGGGAATAATTGGTTATTTATTCTAAATTTGAATTATAATTACTGTGGAATAAATAGACGGACCAATACTTTAATAGATTCCATCAATAACGTCAGCAAAATGGGACTAGTAATTTTGAAAAAGAAAAGATTCCTCGAACAATCTTTAACAGGTGGACATGACACGAAACAGTGACCACCCACCTCTATTTTTTCTTTATTTCTTTATCTCACACATATTCTCACCTCTGATTTATTTCCTTTTATTACTCTTTAATTTTAATTTAATTTAATTTAATTTAATTGTCAGGAACACAGCTTTACGCAATCACAATAACTCCATTAAACATTCCACCGTCAAAACACATAAAACCAGTAACTGTAACACAGATCGAGATCTAGAAAATATAAACCGTAACATAACGTAAAAGCAAGGACAAAAACGTCTTATAGTGTGAGACGGTCTTATACAGTAATAAGAATAAGAACAGTAACTATACCTGACTTCTTTTTAGGTTCGGGTGTTGCGGTTCGACGAGGTAAGAATACACCGGTACCAACCGACGCGCTTTGTGGGCCGACAAATATACCCATATATGGCTGGACTTGCGGTTGTGGTTGCGGCTGTTGGGGTTGGGCCTGGGCCTGGGGTTGAGTTTGGGCTAGGGTCTGGGTCTGGCCCGGCAGGGGTGGCCATGCAGATGGAGGTAAGCCCAAAGGACGGTTATTATTACCGTTGGTAGCGGGTTTGGTGTCTTTTGTCTTGGTGTTACTGTTACTGTTGTTCTTGGTTACTCTGTTCTGTAGTTGCTGTGGCGGCGGCGGCTGATATTGGACTGGTCCCCACATCATATTCTATACAAACCAAAAATAAACAAATTAATAACATAATGGTAACTTAATTAAAGATAAACAAATGATTGAGACAGAATATAACATACGGGAGGGAAGCGGCGGAATTGAGGGTAGTAATAAAAGGGAGGCGGATAAAGAGGAGGTTGAGGTTGATTCGGGTTCGACAAAGGCGGAGGAGGAGAAGGAAGAGTTTTCGCAGCGTTACTACAATCGAAAAAACCGGTACCAGTGCTTCTTTCAGTCCTTAACTTCATCTTCGCCACTTCACCAGCCGCTTTATTAAGCAGATCTAACGTAGCGTTTTTGTTGTTGTCGTCATCATCGTTTTTGATATCATTATTTTCTTCCTTTTCCGGCTGTTCTTTCTGCGGTGAACCGGAACCAGAACCTGAATCCGGGTGGTTTAACTCCCAACCACAGAGAGTCGACTGAGGCGAACCGGATAAAGCGGGTGGTGGTTTGGAGTAGTGGAGAAGGTCGTCGTCGTCGCTGGTAAGAGAGGCGAGATCAGAGTTCGACCCGGAAGTGAGTCCGAACCCGAAACCAGTACCGGAAGTGGTGTCGGATTTGAAGTCCATGAGGATGTCGTCGTCGGTAAGGAACTGAGACGGAAGCCAAAACTCGCCGTCTAGTAACTCGTCTGCCATAGCTCAGTTGGTTAGTATGTTGGTTTGGTTTGGTTTGGTTGACTAGGTATGAGTCGGTTAGAGAAGATGTTGGATTTTCGGCGGGTTAAGAGGGAAGGAGGGAAGTTTTTTTTTTTTTTTTTTTTTGAAGTAATGAGGGTTTGGGCTAAGAGGAAAGAAGGGTATATATGGAGAGAGAAAGTGAGTGGGAAGTGGTGGGGTATAGTATTTGTATACACCGTATATTTAGACAAATAGTTAGAGTGTGAGATCCACGCGCATAAGAAGTGAGATCCACGCGCTTGATGAAAACCCTAGAGGGTGGGAAGAATGTAAATGGGAACAAGACCAGTACGTCGTTGACAAATGTTAGTGAGTGGAGTGGAGAGGGGAAGCAGTGGAGTGGAGGACCACTTCCGTCTCATACGTTTCTTTTCTCTGCCTTTTTTTTGATTTTGCATTATTCCTTCCGGTATTTATTTCTCTACCAAGATTTGTGCCTACTAGTATACGGAGTACTTAAGTAGTATTTCTAAATTTGTAACTTTCTTCTCGTGTGCTACTTTGGTTGGGAAAATGTCATTAATGGCCTATAGAGTTGGCCATGGGTGGGTTTAGGACTTTGGGGTTGGCTAACTCGAGGATGAGTTGGTTTGAAAAATTTTAATACTCATTTTGCGCTGGTTTATAAGGTTTTGACCGTGTTTTATGAATTCTAAAATTCTTTAACTGTATTTTATGAACTTTGGGGTTGGCTAACTCGAGGACGGGTAGTTTTGTGTTTGTTGGATAGATAATATTTTCTGGAAGCCTATAATATTATTCAAATGTAAATATCATGATAATATTCGATAATCAGATTGTAACTTGTAAGCACACACCATTACAAACTAAGATGCATAGTAGGGGTAAGGGTAAAATGAGTAGACCTTTAAATAATATAATATTATTTCTAACATATCGCGATAATCTTGGTACATTCTAGCGTCATAAATGAACCACGCTAAAGATGAATGCCATACTAAATGCTCGACACCTCCTATGTCCTCCGAGGAACAATCCAACGCCGAGCTGAGCCTTGAATAACAAGGCCTTGGCTACTCCTCACGGGCCCATTTTCTTCTCAGTTCATCGGTACGGACGAGTCCACATAAGACTGCCGCATAGACTTCCTCGTCCCATACAAGGACTCCTTATAAACAGGGATCGCTATTCTTCCTAAGAGGTATCTAATCTCCAACTCTTTAAGTTACTTTCTTTCACTACAATAGTCCGATCCAACGTAAGTCCTTGCGAGAAACTTAGTTAGAACAAGTGGGAGTAAGAATCTGATTTATGAAACGAAGTGGCTTTCCTAGCTCGGAACCCCTCTAAGGCTAAGTTTGCTTACTGTTTGTTAGCATACATCCACGAGCATGAACACAACAATGAGAATTCGAAGGTCTCCTAGTGATCTTTGACGCAACATTTACACGAGGGATTAATTAAAGTTGTGTTTGGATAGTAAAAGTGGAGAAAAAGAGAAGGGAAGAAAAAGATAGGAGGAATAAGGTGTGTGCACAGTGGTGGAGTCAATAGGCTAGCAGGGGCGGTCGCCCCCTCTGGCGGATGAAATTTTTGACCTTTTTAGTTAATTTTTTCAGGTGCGCCTTATATAATTAGTTGTTCGCCTCCTAAATTCAAATCCTGACTCCACCGATATGTGAGCATGTGTCTGCTTGGATATAATATTACAAATTCTCACCAGATCTTTTCTATTGTGGTGAGATTTCGATTTACCTTGGATGAGGGATAATAGATCCCTCCAAATCAGGGGCGTCTTAAAGTAAACGGAGGGCCGGTGCACCACAAAAAAATGTGGCCTCAAATATAACTGTATAAGTGTACACACGTCGAGATTTGTATTGACATTTTACGTAAAGCTTATAAATTTCAGTGCCCAAAAGTGGAGGCCCGAAACCGCCGCCCGTGGTCACACGGGGTGTTAGACCGGGTAATGTTTTGTGTCACCCCGTCGTGCCTAGGCCTCCCCAAGCACGGGTTGCGGGCCTTCGTGTTGTGCCCGTGCCTGGCCCGACTCATTACCTCCAATAGTGGCATGGACCATTCCCCGGTTGGAGCAAGGTCGTGCCACCATCTACAAGAATCCGACCCATCAAAATCATACCACTAACCCAATAATAAGATGGGAATGGGGTCCATTATTTGTCCTCATTTAAGCCCAAAAGAATAAGGTCTTGTTACTAATGTGTTGAGTAGAACCCTTTATAAACTTTCATAAGCTCCTCATTTTCCCGATGTGGGACAATTTAAGCTCATATCTTGGGTGTTACACCATCGTGCTTGGGGTGTTTCACCATCGTGCTTGGGGTGTTTTTATGTCTATTTTTAATTATTTTCTCGTAATCCACTGTGCATGATCGTGCCTAGCTCATCGTACTCGTGCCGTGTCGTGCCATAACACTAACTCCCTAGTCGTGGCCCGCCCTAAGCCGGTCGTGTCGTGCCCGTGCCAGACCGGGCTGGAGTCATCGAGAAACATGCTTAGAATGTGTATTCCTCGCGTAATAGCTAGTTAGTTTTTTCTGATGTCTTTGCCCGAGGGTTTGTTCCTCACTTGATCCCAAAAAAAAAAAAAAAATCCTTCCAATATCACAATTTGCTTCTAATACCAACTAATAATAAATAAATATATTGCTTTGATGAATAATTCAACAACAAACACAAAAATTCTTTCAACTAATCACGAAATACTAAGAATATGAGTGGCTAGATTGTCATTTTAGGAAGGAGCATGATGCATGATGGTGAAAGGGAATCCAAATAATCCAAAAAATGAGTGATTATAAGGGTGCAAGTCACAAAAGACTTGTCAACTATGATCAAGACCTTCTCACGTCTGGTGTTTAACACCTTATCGTGCTCTCATCACCACCTTTTAGGCGGCTTATTTGCATGTCTCTTTCTCTCTTTCTCGAACACTACCACCACTTGGGTTGCATTATCAATATAAATTATGATTAAATTATAAGTCAACCTCTAAATTATTGGAATTTCTCCGTATATGTCAAGAGTAAATCGTATAATTATAGTGCTTTTTCAACTTATTATTTAGAGCATAATATCTAATATTCAAACTCCACTAAACGACATAGTAACACCCTACTTGAAAGCAAATGAATAAGGTCACAAGGATAAGGGAATAGTGGGTATGGTGTTTGAATTGTGAGATTGAACTGGAAATAGTTATTTTAGATAACTCGTCATTCTATAAGTTCGTTCATCTTATTCTGTCCTTACTAATGACCATCCTGAAAACTACCAGAAGGTATTCTATCCCGCTACTACCCAACAAGGACGCTTAACTATGGAATTCTTATCATAAAATTCCATAAAAAGAAATGAACTTTGTTAACATAAGTTATATGGTTAGGCCTTGTTTGATAAACAAAGGGGTAATATAAGGTTGCAAAAGTAGATTATAATTACTAGATTTTACTAATAGGTTTGACCAAAATATATAATTGTCTCATGGACTTTTTTATTCATTGTCCATACTCCATAGTCCATACCCACAACTCCAAGACATGGCAAACGAGTCGGGTTCGGGTCGGGTCAAATTTGAGTCGGGTCAATTCGGATCTTATGGCTTCGGGTCGGGCCATTTTCGGGTCAAGGTTTTTGTGGATAATAATCAGTTTGCAACAATAAAAGTTCGGGTCGAGTCTATTCTGGTTTCGGGTCATGTTCGGATTTTGAGTTCGGGTGTCGGGTCAATTTTGTCAGGTCTAAAATCCGTCAGTAAGAGCCAAATTCCGTCAGGAATTAGGTTTTCTGACGGAAAAATCCGTCAGAAAAGGCCATTACTCTGATTCATCACGAAAAACTACATCCTGACGGAATTTCCGTCAGTAAAATACAATACTGACGGAATTTCCGTCAATGAAGTCAACAACTGTTGACTAAAAGTCAAAATGATGACCATTCTGACGAATTTTCCATCAGTAATATTGACTTTACTGACGGAAAATCCGTTAGGATGGTCAACATTGAGTTGATTAAAAGTCAACAAAATGTTGACCTCCTGACGGAAATTCCGTCAGTAAGTCCATATTACTGACGGATTATCCGTCAGAGGCCCATACTGGGTTGGCCAAAAGTCAACATATTGTTGACTTCCTGGCGGATTTTCTATCAGGATTCTTAATTTCTTGACGAAATTTCCGTTAGGACTATAAATTACAAGGACTGGAAACAGCAGACCCTGCCAGCAGCCACAATGATATGCATTGTTTTATATGCTCCAATCAAACGCAACTCCAAACTTGCAATAGACACACCGCCAAAAGCGGTAATCCAAACTCATGTCGACCGCCAAAAGCGGGAATCAAGAGGAGCCAACAAAAGGAAACACAAAACCATTTCGAAAAAAAAAAAAAAAAACTATTTACCTAAAAAAGTTGATCAAATTCATACAACAAGTTTGCGAAGACATAAGTTGTCTTTTTTCATAACTACTAAAATGTTAGATATAGTTACTAAGTTTTCAACATAACATAATGTCTATCTTACTTAACATAAAGACTAAGACTAACTTACGCATAATAATTAACCCAAGGGCTCTACGGTACCACTACCTTCAAAACCGTGACCGTCATCGGCAAAATCATCTCTACGATAAAGAGTAGGGAAACCTGAGCATGAGCTCGGGGGCTGGGAAGCCTGAAACTGACTCCACGCTGCTTGTATGGCATCGAACTGCTCCTGTTGGCGGCGAACTAGGTCTTGAGTGGCTTTAACTTGCTCTTGAGTTAGGCGAAGTAGTTCATCCTGAGCTTGTCGTTCTTGCTCCATTTTGCTCATTTGCTCTCTGAGTTGAGCATTCGCCGTTTTAAACTAAGTGACCATTCTAGGCGAGTAAGAGAAGGAATGACGACAACTCTTGTTGCACGGAGGCTCGTACCAATGTCGGGCCATCACCTCTCCTTGGTCGAAAACTCTTGACTTCCGGTCAAAGCCCTTTGAAGCGTTGTAGTACGATAAGAACTCGTCCGGTGCCTCGCTCTCCGGTGGGCGTTGGTTGACTCATCTCTTCCTGGTAAGCGGATTGAATAAATAACAAGGATGAAATGGATTAACATTTGAAAACTAAATAACATAAAGATTACCATTTAATCTAAGAAAAATACCAAAAAATCGATTAGAAAAACTTACATCGGTCTTCTTAGCGCGAGGATTAACCCACTCGCTCTTCTTGGATTTCTTTGTCTTCTGTAACAACTTGTAAGGTGTGGCGGCCTTATGACAAGTGGTTTAAGTCGCCTAGCCACTATCAAACAAATAACTCAACTACTATGTAGTACGGTAGTCAAGGTCG
>JAOWBH010161995.1:0-11220 GCA_028566215.1 Silene coronaria
TTTCAGAAATCTCGGATGGAAGCAATCTGTGACGGGGATAGGAATACTCGCTTGTTTCATTTAAGCACTATCATCAGGCGGAAACATAATCGAATAGAGGCTCTGCAAGATAGTAATGGAAATTGTATTTGGGATACGTTGGTGGTTAAACAAATGATTTTGGATTATTTCCAGGAGTTATTTGCTGGCCCGGTGTCTCGAGTTGATCTGTCTGGCATTACGGTCGGTCTTTTTCCTCAACTTTCTTTGGATGAAAATTTGAAGTTGGAACGGGAGTTTATTGTGACAAAAGTGCAGGGTGCCCTATATAATATGTCACCATACAAGGCCCCGGGACCGGATGGTTTCCAAGCGTTGTTTTACCAATCACAATGGGACGTAGTTGCGCCGAACCTTTGCCAACTAATTTTCCAAGTGTTACACGATAACGTGATGCCTATGGGACTTGGTGAGGCTTTTATTGCACTCATTCCGAAGATTGATCATCCTCTCACAGTGACCCAATTTAGACCCATAGGACTATGCAATGTGGCCTACAAGATCATTACCAAAATGATAGTGAATCGACTGAAACCAGTACTTCCTATTTTGATTAGCCCGATGCAATGCAGTTTTGTCCCGAAACGACAAATTACGGATAATATTATCCTTGTACAAGAAGTCCTTCACTCGATGCGGAACAAGAAAGGGCGGAAGGGGTTCATGGCACTCAAGCTCGACCTGGAAAAGCATAAGACAAACTCGAATGGCCGTTCATTGAACACACTTTAGTTGACATGAGATTACCGTGGAAGATGGTGAAGACAATTATGCTCTGTATTCGTTCGACATCTTTAAATATTCTATGGAATGGTGAAGAAACAGAGCCTTTCACCCCGACCCGCGGAATTCGACAAGGTGACCCGCTATCTCCATATATATTTACCATGTGTATGGAAAAGTTGAGTCAATTAATTGAACAAGCGAGCCAAAATAAAGAGTGGAATGGTTTCCAAACTAGTAGAGGCGGACCAATTTTAACCCACCTTTTTTTCGCGGATGATATTATACTCTTTGGTGAAGCGACAGTTCAACAAGCGAAAATTATTAATTAGTGCTTAAATGCTTTTTGCCAAGCGTCGGGACAACGGGTTAGTTTGCCTAAATCCAAGGTCTATTTTTCCCCTAATGTTAACGAATTTGGCGTGCTCAATATTGTGGGTGAATTGAATATAGCCAAGACGGATGACCTTGGAATGTATTTGGGCATGCCAACAATTAATGGCCGAGTCACGAGAGAAACCTTCGAGTTTATTGCTCAAAAAGTTGACAAAAGGTTATCGGGTTGGAAGACCAAAAACCTTTCCTTAGCTGGTCGTACAACCTTGGTACAGTCGACTCTATCAACTATACCATCGTATGCTATGCAAACAGCGATGCTTCCACGCTCTTTATGTGACGACCTTGACAAAAAAGCACGACGTTTCTTATGGGGTGGGGACGACACATCGAGGGGCATGAGTCTCGTATCTTGGGATACGGTGACTAAAGAAAAGAACGAAGGGGGCTTGGGACTACGGTCCATGCGCCAAGTTAACACCGCCTTTATGGCTAAAATTGGGTGAAGGATGATTGTGGAACCGAATTCTTTGTGGGCTCGTGTCCTCCGACACAAGTACTGTAAAGGAAGATGCGATAGGTAAATGTTTGTGGCAAAGCCAGCTAGCTCAAATTTATGGCGAGGTGTGGTGGATGCGGTTGATGTGGTGCGTAAGGGCCTTAATTGTTCGGTAGGGAATGGAAAAAAAACGTCCTTCTGGCTCGACAATTGGGCTGTTAATCGCCCTCTGGAGGGCTGCTGTACGATTCCGATTCCAGAAGAGATGAGAGCTGCTACGGTGGAGGAAATGTGGGGCGAAGTCTCGGGGTGGAAGTGGGATGTTTTTGCCGAGTACTTGCCCAATGAAATACTACATACCATTGCGTCATATGAAGTCGTGCCGGGTTTGGAAAATGATGATCAATATTTTTGGTCAGCTACGTCATCCGGTTTTTTCACAGTGAAGTCGGCTATTAAGTTGATTCGTAAGGACTCGGTCGAGGAAGCGGAATCATTTTGGAAGTTACCGTGGAAGATTTGGGCGCCCGAAAGAATTCGAGTGTTCCTTTGGCTTATTTTGCATGACAAAATTATGTCTAATTCCAATAGGGCTCGTAGAGGGTTGACAGAGGACCCGTGTTGCGGTATTTGCATTAATGTTGAGGAAACTTCACTCCATCTACTTAGGGATTGCAAAGAGGCTAGAAGGGTATGGATGCTCTTCCCTATAGCTCGTACTGAGTCTTTTTTCACGAACACGAGTCTTCGGGATTGGGTCATTTCTAATATTTCGCAAGAAAAAAAGTTAGGATTAGAAAATTGGCCATCTACTTTTGCAGTTGTAGTTTGGTGGTTATGGAGATGGAGAAATTATCGGGTCTTCGGTAGGGAAAATGAGATTGCTTCAAATGTCTCTTCTTTTCTGATGCAACAAGTATGGGATGTTATTAATGCCAAGGAAATTACCGAGTTTGAAACTGGCAAGTTGGAACGTGGAAAGCAGGAGTTGTTTGTTCGATGGCTAGCTCCTCCTGAGGGATGGCTAGTGTTGAATATTGATGGGGCGTCGAAAGGAAACCCAGGTGCAGCGGGGGCTGGAGATGTGGTGCGGGACCCTGCGGGTCGTATTATCGTTGCCTTTGCGGAAAGGTTAGGTGAAGCAACGGTGACGAGGGCTGAACTAATGGCTTTGAGACGGGGTTTGATGATTACTTTGGAACTTCAAGTAGCACGACTGATTATCCAAACCGACTCGAAGGTGATTATGAGCTTCCTGGAATCTGAGCTTAATGTTCCAACTGCTCACACACACATGATCAAAATCTGTCAGTCTTTTATTCGGGATAATCAATGGAAAGTGGAGGTTCATCATACTTATCGTGAGGCAAATGCGTGTGCTGATTGGTTAGCGAATCATGGGGTGAATCAGTCGCAACAACTAGTCCGTTTTGACCACTCGAATGTGCCGAGCCAGTTATTTGCTCTAGCTCAACAGGATATCGGGGGTGTTGCGTGGCCTCGCATCGTGCCCCTCCGTGGTTTTTAGTTTTGCTTTTCTGCTTTTGTTTTTGGTTTCTGTTGTTGTTTTGATTTCTTATTTATGGGTTTAATTCCCGCTTCGCTTCACCAAAAAAAAAAAATAAGGATAGGCCAAAAGACAAGTTCAATGAGAGAGGAAAAAGATGCATTTTCATAGGATACCCGAGTAGTAAGAAGGGATGGAAAGTGTATGACGTGAAGAGTGGTCATATTTTTGAGTCAAGAGATATCATTTTCTATGAACATGTTTTCCAATTTGCTAGTAATAAAACCATGTCAAAGGAACATACTCTTGAACCCAAACGACCCTTTTGTGAGGATGGGTTTCTGGAGTGTAATAACGAGAATAATGTGCTGCAAAATGTCGAAAAAGACCCAGCAAATGTTGTTGCACAAACTGAAACAGAAATCAGTGAAGTTGATGGGAATGACGACAGTGAAGAAAATCAAGGAACAAAGATGACTGAAAATGATGTAGTTAAGACTGTTGCAGAAGGGAGAGGTGCGAGACAGAAATTCGAGCCATACTGGAAGCGTGACTACTACTGCAAGTCTACTCACGTTTTAGACCCTACAATCGTTGCTTGCTCATCTCATTTTGACTCCGCAAAGAAAGGTACTAGATATCCTTTGGCTAATTATGTTGCGACACATTTGTTTTATGATAATTACAGGTCCTTTTTAGCCAAGGTGGATGCAATTAGAGAGCCACGTACTTACAAGGAAGCATCAAAAGTACCAGAATGGGTTGATGCTATGGGTAAAGAGTTTGATGCTCTTGAAGCTAATGGGACTTGGCAAATAGTAGATCTCCCACAAGGCAAGAAACTTATCGGATGTCGTTGGGTTTATAAAGTTAAGCACAAGGCGGACGGGTCTGTTGAACGCTATAAGGCAAGATTGGTGGCTCAAGGGTACACGCAAGTGGAAGGAATTGACTACCACGAGACTTTTGCTCCGGTTGCAAAAATGACTAGTGTGCGTTGCTTACTTGCCGTAGCTGTCACGAAGGGATGGTCAATAACTCAATTGGATGTAAATAATGCATTTCTCCATGGAGATTTGGAAGAAGAAGTTTACATGAGGATGCCGCCGGGTTTTGAAAAAGGAAGGTCGAACAAGGTGTGCAAACTAAATAAATCCTTATATGGACTCAAGCAGGAATCACGTAATTGGTTTGAAAAATTATCCGATTCTTTGCTCAGGTACGGTTTTACCCAATCTATGGCCGACTATTCGTTATTTACTTACAATAAGGATGGCGTTTTTCTTGATGTTTTAATTTACGTTGACGATATGATAATTGTAGGTGATAACAATGAGGCTTGTACTCGGCTTAAAGTATTTCTCGACAAAAAGTATGGTATTAAGGACCTTAGACGATTGAAATATTTCCTTGGGATAGAAGTGGCGAGTATTACGAGGGGATTGTTTCTTAGCCAAAGGAAATATGCACTTGAAATCATTAAAGAAGCAGGTCTCGAGAATGCCAAACCGGTCGATTTACCTATCCAACCAAATCATTCGTTGGCCTTGGCTAAAGGAGAACTCATACATGATCCAATGGTTTATCGAAGATTAGTGGGACGATTAATTTACTTGACCATCACTCGACCGGATTTAGTATATGCTGTTCATATTTTAAGTCAGTTTGTTCATACTCCACGAAAAGAACACATGGACGCAGCAATGAAGGCCATTCGGTACCTTAAAGGCATCCCAGACAAGGGTATACACATTAGCCGAGACAGTGACTTGTTGTTGCGTGGATATTCTGATTCGGATTATGCGAGGTGCCCCTTGACAAGAAGATCTGTGACAGGCTATTTTGTCACTTTGGGACAATCCCCTATCTCATGGAAGGCTAAAAAGCAAGCTACTGTCGCTACTTCGAGTGCAGAAGCGGAGTACCGAGCAATGAGGGCAGTGACAAGTGAGGTAATTTGGTTGAAGTCCTTCCTACACTCCCTCGGTGTTATGCATCAGTCTCCCATACAGATTTTTTGTGACAATACGGCAGCGATACATATTGCTAAAAATCCGGTTTTTCATGATCCTACCAAGCATATTGAGGTGGATTGTCATTTTGTCCGTCAACACATCTTGCGTAAAACCATTTTCACTACTCACATACGGAGCAAAGAACAGTTGGCTGATATCTTCACAAAGGCGTTAGGACGGGATGCCTTCTCGTACTTGCGTTCCAAGTTGGGCATTGGTCTACGAAGTGCTCCAATTTAAGGGGGAATATTGGATAATATTAGGCAGTATTAATTGTATTTATTGTATTTTTCTAGATTCTTCTTATAGGAGTTATTTTGGAGAACTGAATGGTCTCCTGTCCTTTTATATATTGTAAGCCTTATACTCTCTTTTCTTAAGCAAAAACAATAAAACGTTCCTGCTTCCTTCTTCTCTTTTCTCCAGTTATTTCTTCAACATGCAATTGTATATTACTAGTTGTATTTAGTCACCATTATTATAATCATAGGTATATGCATGGGGACAATTATGAAGAAATGGAAATTCATCCCCGATAAAAAAGTTATTGTTTAAAACAGACATGTATATCCGCTTTAAAACAGTTCTATTCAAATTAGAAAATGACATGCATAAAGCATAATGCATAGGATTATCAATAAATGTTGTCCCATCTAGATCTATTCAATTTAAGTGTTATTTAACCCGTCTTTTTAACAAATACGTCTGTTTTAAGATAAGGCCTATCGAATATTGTAATACCTGACAAGGTGGGTGATCTGGGTAAAAAGAATAACTTAGCTTCACAACTTTGAGAGTTGAAATAGTAGCTATTTACACAATTAAACAATATAAAATAAATATATTTGCTTTGTCGTATTAATTCTATAGCTATGCCTATTCTTCATTGATTTCTCTCTATTTATAATAATTTATACAGAGGTTAGAATGCGGCTGTCATCAACGTAGCAAATTATAAGATGAAGTGTCAAACGTAGATGATGTCCAAAATGCATACAAGCGTGCGAGCAAGTTCCAAGATTAAGTGTATCAACACTAAGTAGCTTGTAAATTTAATGACTAAAATCGAAGACTCGGTTCCCGCACTCATAGCTGAACATAGCTTTAGACGTCCATGCATGATGCATATTATTCTATTTATGAAAAAAAAAAAAAAAAAAACAGTCCAAACTCGTTCCTGAATTTTGGATTGTAACTTTGGACGTACAAAACTGTTTCTTTGAAGTTATATATCTTGAATTTTTATTAATGTATTACTCAGAAAAGGTCTAACAATAAATTGGCCAACTTCAAAGGGCCGTATCCACAAAGGTCAACTTCAAAAGGTCGTATCTGAAGATGTAGAACTCCGATTGAGGTGATTCAAGTTGGAGGGTAAATATATTCGTCTTAACTTTCCAACGAGATGTCACAAGCCAAATTCAGTGCATTGAGCATAATATACTGTTGTTGCCTTAAGTCGATATTAGTGTGGAATATGAATGTTCATGAATTCGAATATATTCGACACTCATCTTAACACATACTAGATGAACTATTACAAATTCCGATATCCATTCTATAAGCTCGCGTATAATAATAGCTAAAAATCAACGGATATTATAAGAGGGTCGCTTCCAATGTTCTTTCCAGAAAGTTATTTTCTGGAATATGATTCTGTACACTTCAAATTTGTGGAATTCTATTGGCATCTCAAGCCTGATAATGGCAGTGACACCGCTTTCCGGCCCACTATCTTCATGGGTTCAACTGGCATTCCATGTTTCTATATACCGCACCATTTAAGTCTCCAGAGCGGCCTTATAGATAAAGTTTAGCTAGACCATCTCAGTTGAGAATTTGTGTACCTGCTGCAAAACGTAGTTCAGATCTGTCTTGGTCCGTACTAGGATAGAAACAGTGTCATCTTGGTCCAGACAGCTCCATTGCTTGGACAAGCAACGAAGAATCGTCAGTGAGATCAGAGTACCGTTCTGAAGAGGAGAATTCGTTGGCTCGGCTCCTAGTGGAATCTGATCTTTGAGATGCTTCCCATTTCTCAGCTAGGCCGTCTCCTTCGAGCATTCTTACGACTTCCGACATTCTAGGTCTCTGATTAGGAAGGAATTGGGTGCTTAAGAGTGCGACTTGAACCATTTCCTCTAACTCAATCCTATCGTAATCATTCTTCAAGTCCTTGTCTACCAACAGATCTAGCTTCTTTTCTAAGTGAATTTTTCTCACCTGCCAAGAAAAACATAACCAAATTTTGAGGTCCATAAAAACTAGACCTAGCAACCGGGTCATTCAAGTTGTGACGACCAAGTCATGTCATTTACAGCTTGGATCAGTTCCGTTAGGTCAATGGTGAGAACTATTAAGAGTTACATACATGCAGCTTGGTGAGGTACTTACCCAATCTAGCATGGCACCCTTCTGATTTGATGCTTTCCCGAAATCAAGTGCTCTTTGACCAGTGATCAACTCAAGTAGGAGAATCCCAAACCCAAAAACATCGGTTTTCTCCGAGGACTGTCCTGTAGAGAGATACTCTGGAGCTATATGCCCGACAGTGCCCCTAACAGCAGTGGTAACATGTGAATCTTCATGGTCTAAAAGTTTTGCGAGCCCAAAGTCTCCTACTACAGCCTCACAGTAATCATCGAGCAGAATATTTGCAGCCTTGACATCCCTATGGATTATCTTAGGATCACATTGCTCGTGAAGATATAGAAGACCCCTGCCTGCACCTAATGCAATTCGTTTTCTGGTACCCCAATCTAAAGCCGGCTTGGCTGCAAGGCAAATCCCATGGATAAAGGAATTAGTGTATGCACAATGCTTGTTAAAACCATACTGCCGTCAATCAAGAAGCTCACGCTGAGAGCTTGGTGTAACTTTTTTTTTTTCACTAGTTATCGGAGTGAGTATAAGACGGTCTCATCATAAAGTTACTCAGATTAAATTCATAACATGATAAATAGTACCTTTGAGACGAGAAGCAACACTCCCATTGGACATGTACGGGTAGACCAAAAGCCTTTCAGATGTTGTCATACAAAAGCCACAAAGCCTTAAAAGATTCCTGTGCACAGCCAAGCTGATCATTTCAACTTCAGTTTGGAATTGAATTTCTCCACCAACCGCATTTCCATCAATAAGCCTTTTTACTGCGACAATTGTCCCGTCTGAAAGTTGCCCTTTGTATACAATCCCAAAACCTCCTTTTCCAAGTATATTTTTGCTGCTGAAGTTGTGTGTTGCACTCTGAAGCTCCCTGAAATTGAATCTTCTCAAGTTTCCTAGGCAAACGTCTTCATGATGTCGATCTGGCATAATTAAAATGGATAGTAATTAGAAACACAACCATTAGCAGATGCACATTTAGGATCCGGGGTCCTCAGACGCCAGAAAGTTAGAAAAAAAATTGTGCATTTTGCGCAGTTGTGGTACTTTTTACCAACTCTGCTAACACTAACGAAAAAGTCGGATATTTATATTTAAGAGACAGCAAATAAATTTCTAGGTCGGCCAGTGAACTGAAATGTAGCTCTTTTACTTTACCATTGACATCGAAGAATAACTGCCTGTTGTGCTTGTATTTCCACCACAAAAGGAATCCAAATCCAGCAATCAGAAGGCAAACACAAGCTAGACTGGAACCTAACGCTAAGGCAAGTTTCGAGTGACCCCTGACTTTTCGAGAAGGCTGAGAACCTTCAGTAACAAAGACATTAATGCGTTAATGTTTGACTCAACACTCGGATGATCATCATTAAACTTAAAATGTAACAAATCATGGATATTGATTATTAGCACTCACTGCTTGAATTGTTCACATCGAATGACAGCGGCAATTGAGCGGTCCCATTGCACATTTTCTCACCAGCTGTGGTACATATTTGCGGGTTTCCTACAACACTAAATTAAGAAACTTGCAGTAAATAGTGAGACACGTACTTAAAGGGAAAACAAAAAGCATATGAAGTATGAACAAGTAGCATTTCAAGTGGAATGTTGCTCACCTGAAGGTTTTTGTTTGGAATCTTGGTACAGGACCACTCAAATTATTGTAGGACAAATCTCTATCATACACCCAAAAAAGGAATTCAGAAAGTTAGGGGCCACCAATTACTACAGTAAATGTGATATGAGAAAATTGTTGGGTCGATTCGATAACATTTTTTTGTGTTACTAACGCAAGGGTGAGATAGCGCTAGAGCTAGCAAAGGCTAACCTGGTCCGTGAAACCTAACAAAATTGCCCTTAACCCAAAAAGATCGGTGAACCAAAAGTCCCAAACCAACCCGATCCAAGGCCAAGCCGACAACTGATAGCCATAAGAAATGTCCTAACTCCAAACAAAAATCTGTTTGAGACGACCGGTGACCTGATAAGCCAAATTGGACAACCTGACAATGAAGTAGCCTAATAATGTTAATGATTCCAAGTTATATTGGCTTGACACTTAACTTCATGATTTCGACTTAAAAACAGAATAAATGGATCAAGTGATAGCTTAACATGAAATTTATCAATTCGAGCCTGAAAAGACATACTGATGTAAGTGATGTTAGAAATGTCCCTTAATAAACTCACATGACAACCAGCCTAACCAAACCACTCCGTCACAACTAAGCATTGACCCGATTCAACTGGAAGGGCAATAATGACCCGACAACAAACTTAATAGGACCTTTAGACCCTCCTTTACCCGTCCCAACCTTGATTCCAGTTATATAAATGGGCCTGCAATAGATCACATACATCCGACTACTTAACCCCGCTTCCCCGCTAAGGTATTGTTCTCATTACAATATGTGAAGAGTTCATGAATGATAAGACAAAGTTAGGTGAAACTCACATGAATGTAAGTTGTGTGATGTTAGCAAAAGCCGGAGGAATTTCACCCGAAAGACTGTTGTTTCTCAACCTCCTAACCACAATCAACATAAAAATCTCATGAGTCATGGAAATCATAACAAACAATAAAGGCATGACATTTGTATCAACTACTCATTTACTTAAATCATCAACACATACAAGTAATGAAGGTTCTCCAAGCGAGAAAGCGAAGTCGGAATTTCCCCGTTGAACAAGTTATCAGAAAGATCAAGTGTTTGAATTTTTGACAGCTTTCCTATAGCAGCAGGAATATGACCTGATATATTGTTATTTTGCAACAGTCTGACATAAACATAACATTATGAAAACAGTAAGACATCAAATGATCAAAACAGATAATAATAATAACAATAAATGATTGATCATATTTAATGCTAATCATAGTACACTGCTTACATAGTCTGAAGATTTGTCAAGTTCCCAATGTTTGGGGAAAGTGTGCCAGATAACCCCTGACTTGGAATTCCCCTGAGTTGAATCAATCACCATTCAAAACCATATTATTATTACAACTCTTCATTTATTTCACCTTGCAGTCAATTGATTCAACATTTATTACTACTCCCTCCGTCTACGTCAATAATTTACACTTGCTAACAACAATGACGATGACAACAACAACCTCATTGATAACTCTAATGATTCAATAACTACCCTCCTAGCTCATGTCAACAATTCATCATTAGACTATTCATTCACCTAGTCTCTAACACAGACTACTATTAAATTATACACGGTAATATAAGGAGTCGGATTAGTGGCGGAGCCAGGATTTACAGTTCAATTCGGAAAAAGTCAAAAAAGTTAACAAAAATTTCATCTTCAGGGGGCAAATGCTCTTTCTAGCCCCCTTGTTCCACCAATGATCTCGTACAAATATCTGTGATTTTCGGTCAAAACACGCTTACAACAAATTATGGTACATGGGATACTAGCCGAAGGTAAACAATGAGTGAGACGGAGGAAGTATTTGTGATTTTTGACAGGGTGTTGTTACACACTTAACATAGCCTAACACCCATAATCCTAATTTGAAACACGTCTACAGCAAAATTGTCATTGTAACTCCCTTTAAACCGGAAAAGCAAAAACAAAACTACCCATTACATGGGACACTAATAAACTCTGCTGTTTAAGCTTAAAACATGGAAAAATGTAACAGAAAAAATAGTGAAAAAAAAAGGCTTACAAAATAGTAACAAGCCCTTGTGTACAAG
>JAOWBH010162006.1:0-11218 GCA_028566215.1 Silene coronaria
TATTATTATTATTATTAGTAGTAGTAGTAGTAGTAGTAGTAGTAGTAGTAGTTTTGTGGCAAAAAAACACTAAAATACAAATCTCATAATATTAACCAACTCTTTTAATTAGTTTTTTCGGTTTTAATTTTTTTTCTTCTTAATTCAAAATACAAGTATGAAAAATGTGAAACATTAATGAGTAATGATAAAAACAATAATGTACTAATTTTAAAAAATAATCTATGAATACCGTACAAAAATTGCACGGGTTCTACACTAGTTATACATTAAATTAAATGTAGTGAAAATAGTAGTAGAAGCAACGAGATTAGTAAAATTAAAGGTATTAATGTGGGAGTAGTGACAGTTATAATAATGATGGCGGAGTATTGAAAGTAACAGTAGTAACAATGAGAAAAAGTATAAACAATTAAATAACCAATCGACTTAAGAAAATATTTTATTTATTTAAATATAGGTTCGATAAAATTAACGGGAATAATGAATTTAACAGAAAAAAAAATAGAGGAATTAGTAAAAGAAACAATAGTAACCACGAGATTAGTGAACGTAATGATATTAACAAAGAATGTCGTGAAAGTAATAATATTAATAGTGAGGGTAGTGAACGTGTTGCAGAATTTGAAAATAAATTTTACATTTCATCATAATTGCAAGATATGTCATTGAAAAAATATATTACAAATAGTAAACGTGTGAGTTAGGCAATTCCAACATAGTTTATTTCATAGAAAATGAAATTTAACAATAAATAGAGATAGCTCGGGTGAGGCCGGACACCATAAACCTAGTAATATACTCATTCTTCCTACGCTTAAAATCTTACTTATTCAATCCCTCAATTAATCATTCCACGTTTTCATTATATTACTTCAAAATAAAATGTCACTTCTTAGTATGATCATATATCTAAGGTCTCAATACTATATTTTTTCAAATATTAGTTCAGTAATTAACAAATGAATCCACTATTAAAGTCCGATGTATTTCAAATAAGCTCTCACTCCTTTGTTTGATACAAGTTTACTATACCAATTTGTCAAAGAGTAGAAATGAGCAATTGTTTAGTTGTCTATAATATTTTCAAGTTTTGTAATTTTTAATTGAGTGAAACCTAAGAATCAAGTTTTAAATCGGTTATTATAAAACTTGGAATAGAGGAATTTTACTTAAGGATTTAGATATTATTGTTGGGAATATTTTTTATAGTGAAAAAAATTTGGCTAATTGAATGTTGATGTGGGTGAAAATTTGACAATTTTAGGTGTAACCGAGTGAAAATGTGTGAAAAAATGACATTAAGTCTTTAAGAATTTGTGTTTTGTAAGAAAAATATGGTTATCTTGTGGAATTTTGAAAACATGGGGTTATTAACTTGTAAGCAATTAGCCACGTCACCTATTTAACGAAAAAAATGACAAAACAAAAGTTTAGGGTCACGCTAATAAGTATTGATAAAGTATAGGTTTAAATGTTTTTCAAAAAACAGGGTTATCATGTAGAAGTTTAAAAAACACCGGGTTATCATATAGAAAAATCCTTCTTCTTCTTGTCTTTTTTAGGGAGCAGCAATAGGTGAACTATAGAAACTCGTATCCTCAAAAAGTTCTTTATATATGCACACAAATAGACTTGGCAAATGTTCTCGCTCACCGATTATTAGCAAGTCGGGATTCAGGGGTGAAACGCCGTGGTGGGGGATCGGGATCAACGCCTCCGAAACCTAAACGGTACCTATTAATAATCTGTTTGGGCTAGAGTTTTGTTTTGGGCCTTATTAGGTCACTTTGTATTAGTTCTTAGAGAGTATTACTCTCTAAGCCTCATTGACTCGCCCTAACATTTATGCTTTATCGTAACAATCATCTAAATCTGAATCGAAATATGCGAACTCCTCAATATCAATAAAACTCTCCCCCCCTTCTGCCTTATGAACATAGCTACCATACCGTTAATGAACCACGTAAATCTGTGTGTTGCTTTCTTTATCGTTGTTTATTTGTAACAGTAATTATCGACATCTTAATTTGTAAACAAATTAAAGACACTAAAGAGAGAAAATAATATACGTAAAAGGCAAGGGTGTGCTGATACGTGACCCAAGCTAATTAGTACTCGTGTAACTAAATAAATTATAGAATATGTTTTTCAATGTTGTGAGATCAGCATATACGGAGTACATTTAATCTCTAATAAAGTTCATACTGATTAATCAAATCAACTGCATCTGCATGCGTAAAGCAATTAATAATAATACGAAATGTTACTTGTAATATTAATCTCCTTGAGTGCATGTGAATTGTGAGCTAAGGATGTTATTTCGATTAGATGATATTGGTTATGATAGGGATGCATCAAACACGTACATGTACTAATTAATACATTAAATTTAATCTATTAATTTGGTTTCTTGTAAATCTATCAAATCCTTATTAGTTAGGACCAGATAAAATAGATTTATCATGAATATGGTTCTTTAAGTTAATCACGTAAATACTTTTTTGACTTAAAGGTTGCACACATACAGGCTCCAATGTCTTTTGGGTAAATATTTGTATTTGAATCTTCAAGAAAAAACTATCCACTTTTGAGAACATGATCGAGCTCTCAAGTGTTAGAATATAACCATTCTTACAACTTTAATCACTAATTTAAGATTTTGGTCGAAATGGTTTTTTGACATAATTATTATAACCAGTGTGGCCAAATGGTTATGGAGCCAAAACTTGCCATCCTTTATTTCTAAAGCGGAATATTTAACACCAGGCAGTAGGCATGTTAGGTATATATGGGGAGGCATAGCCGCATAGCTCAAATGACATTCTTGTGAGGGGGACGTATTAGAGTATAAAACCAATATTTGAACCCTAACCATCAACTTAAACTTTGGTTGAAATAGTTTCTTGACATTAAGATTTTGACTTCAAACTTTTAGGCAGGCTAAAAATACTTATCACCATTTGTAATTAGTGTAATAGATTCCTTGTTTGTTTTAGTTTTGAGCGACATGCAACATTTTTAAAATTCATTTAATTTATCTTTATATACTTTAGCTATCTCTTATTATTTTATCTACATTTTCAATATTCAACTAGATTTTTGAATTTTCAACTAGTTTTATCAAACAAAATCAAACCCTATACTCATACTATCAAAAGGAATATTTTGATCAAAGGACAATTTGGGTAGGGATGCAGAACTTAACATACATGCATGCGTGGACCATAAATATTCGTTTGGGTCCTAAGCCAATTTTGAGTTTGTAATTAACGAGATTATGCAAAAAGGTCAAGTGATCATACATACTCGGATCTTGGTAAACACAAATTCTTATTTAAAATGAGCACTATTCATTTTAAACTTAAAACAGGTCAAATACATACCAAATCACATGATAAGTTGCTTAGAAAATGCAAAAAGTTTTATCTTTAATATCCCCATGTACAAGTATTTGACCTGTCTTAAAATTTAAGACGGATATTCCGCTTCACTTACTGCCGTTACTGCTTAGTAAAATATGAAATATCCACGTACTCTGTATGCATGTAATACTTGAGCCACTCTGATCTTGAGGTAACCAAAGTATAAAAAGTTCAAACAGTTATATATCAAAATCATTAAATCACGCATGTTCAATTGTTCAACAACCATAGTGTAAAATGAGAAACACTTTATTTTTTCTCCTTTACTATTTTCTCCATCATTGAAATTTATTAACAACTATCCAAGCATGATATGCTAAAAAAAGATTTTGAATTTATATTTTTATGTCAAATAAATAAAACACAAAAGATTTTTTTTTTTTTTTTTTTTTTAATTTTACCATCTCAATCGATCTACTCACATGCATGTTCTCACGAGTCACGACAATGATATTCAAATGTATGTGGTATATTTTCTAATAATATACCGATCGATGTAAATATCATTTGTTAATAACATTAACCGATATTATTATTATTGGAAAACTAGAAACGCAGAGAATGCAAATAGTTCAGAAAGCTAGTGGGAATACGAATTTGGGTTTTGCGTTTCCTTGTTTTTTAATCGATCGCACAATCTTACTTTTGTGTATGCAAATCATGAACTAATAGTTTGAGCAATCTCTTCCAACTTTGTTTTCTTTCATTAGTAAGAGTTTGGAACCATACTTTTGATATGGTGTCTTATTTCAGAATTACTAGAGTCTTAAACTCATGCAAATTGCAGGGTGGTATTGTTTAAAACATTGTTATCGTCAAAGGTGTAAAAATCATGTTAAGCATAAAAAATATTTCATTTCTTTCACAATGCCATATAATTAAGAGTAATGATAAATACGACTTTTAGGGTTGTAGATAGATAAGAATTAAATGCATTTCCTAAAGTGGAATTAAAGTAGGAATGTATGACAAACTTACGCGTGTATTGATGTCACTATGTTTGAACTTTAATTTCCTCTTTTGAAACCTTAAACTAATTTTGGTTCCCGTGCAATGCACGGGATATTAGTTTTATAGTATTATTTGATGTCAATTATACGAGCTTAAAAATTATTAGTCATTCACATTGATATAATTAATTTTATTAGTCGCTTAAGAATCCTAATATTTCACTTTTTCATATAGTTTTTTTCCCAACAAACGAACCCAATAAAATAAAATCAACTCATTAATTAGTGCAAAAGCGTGGAATTTGATTTATGTAATATTATCATTATTAATTAAAGCCCCTTCTTAAATAGGAAAAGTAAGAGTGAATGAAAAACAAGTCATAAATATGTAAGTATACTTACCTTTGAAGAACACAACATCACAAATCTTAATAGCCCCTAAAAAGAACAAAACAAACAAATACGTGGAATTAAGAATGTGATGAACAATTAATAACCCAATGGAATTTTCATAAAAAATAGATAAATTAGTTAATAATTTTAAACTTTAATACTCTTAACTTGATATGAATAGAATGATATGAAAGATTATAGACACATACAATTCTACTGACGATAGGGAAGAGAAATTTTTTGACTTACAAACTCTTTCTTCCATTAGAAAATACTCCGTATATAAACAATTGAGGATGCATTTTATGACTTATGAACATTCTTTTTTCATTATTATTAAATTTAATACACACATAAATATGGATTCAAGACCTTTGAGCACCATTTTTTTTTTCATTAGTATCGATTTTAATATAGACATAAATATGGAGTAAGGAGAAATGGAATGAAAAATATTTGCTTAATTTTATTATTATTATTTTTTACAAAATTCACTTTTCATGAGAGTGGTTTAAGAAGTTTTCTTATGAAATTAAAGTATTACGTGTGGATGATGTTAGATTGTTTGGCTTGCCTTTTAATAAGATTTAATAATTGATAAATTATAGATGTATCCAATTTAATTAATAGGGAAAGTTTATAACAAAAAGTGGGAGCTGCATACATAAACTACTTAAAATTAGAGTGTTGTGATTTTTATTTATCGTTTGATTTATTCTAACATTAACATCGATTTTGATTATAATTTTCGATTTTTGCTTAATGTTTACTAACATCAAAAATTAAAAACGCTTAAGTTAAATTTTTTTGTTTTGCTATTATTAATATACATCTAATGTTTACAAATTAATTATTTTTTTATAAACTGCGTAAATTAGAATAATATGATTTTTATTTATATTTATCTTATTCTAACAATAAGCATAGAAAACTAAAATATAGGATGTGACTTAATTTTTTATTGTTGTTTATTTTAAAATTAAATAAGCTAAATTTTAATGTTTATTATGCTATTATTTGCATTTAATGTATACAAATTCAATTTTGTTTTCTTTTTTATTTTCAAAAAAAGAGATAATGATGTTGCTTAATAGATTACTCTTACATAGGTGAATAGTGAAATGTGATGACATTAGATTGTCTTTTTATTATATTTATAGATTATAGATGTAAGAGTACGTGAAAAATTATCAGTAATGGGTCCACGCATGCAAGTCCATTTTACAGCTAAATCTACATAGCATTGAATTGGACTAAACTCGTTGGGCAACTCAACAACTTTATTAGTATGTGAGTATGTGACTAGTCTGACTACGGACTTGTAAAGTTGTATTGAGTGGCTCAGTGGCCTTGCCCGAGCTACTAAACAACTTTTGTTACCTGTAAATTTTCAATGTTTTTATTTGTTTGGGGGAAAGTTAAGTATATTAATAATCAAAAAAGTATGGCATAGTTACATCACTTCATATAATGCTCAATATCAAAACTGTAGGTACAAAAATCACACTGTTATAATGTGTGAAACCAATTGTTATCCTTCCATCCAAGAACGACTTTAGTATTCTGCTTCAAGAACTGGGTACTGACATCAGTAACAATTTGAAGAATGATATTTCCAGGTCTTCTAATTAATATAGTGCTCTTCTCTAGCTTCATTCCCCACTCTCCAAATCCAATAAACAAGGGATACATGGCAAGCACCTATAAATTTCCGCTGCATTTTGGTTACCCTTCTCCCTTTAGAGTACCAATAAACCAGATCCTGAAATCTAAACTTACACTTTAGAGTTTGCTGCAACTCCTTGAGACATCTTTTGGCATATGTACACTCATAAAACAGATGGTCATTGCTTTCAGGTTGTAAATAGCAGATATCACAATTCAGGTCAACATTTACCCTCATTCTAGACAGTCTATCTTTAGTAAGCAATTTATGGTGTTTAAGTTCCCAGTAAATAAAAGAACTTTTAGGCAGGTTTAAAGGATTCCAACACACATATCTCCAATCTACCTTAGGATGATTCTCTCTTAACCACTAATAACCGTCAGCAACTATGTAGTCAGCAGTGTCATTAAGCCATTGGTGTACACTTGCTTAAAAGTATCCATGATATAGGTAATCTTCTTCCATGACCAGCTGCAGTCAGCAGGGGCCACATATTCAGTCCATTCCTTCCCTTTTATATAAACATGACTCACCCATCTGACCCATAGATAATCTTTTTTATTAGCAAGTCACCACACATACTTCCCAAGTAAAGCCTTGTTCCAATTCTTTGCATCTTTTATACCCAGTCCACCTTCTTCTTTTGGTTGACAGCAGGTCTCCCAATTGACATTAGGAGGTTTTTTGTATTGAGAAGACCCACTCCAAAGATAATTCCTGCATATTGAATTGATGGTATTCATAATGCCACTAGGGAACAAGAATATTGTAGCCCAATAAGAATGTAGGGTAGCAAGAACAGAGTTCACCAACACCACCCTACCAGCATAAAAGAGATGTCTTGCCCCCAGCCCCTAATTCTAGCCACAATCTTATCTGTCAATTTAAGTCCCTCATTCTTTGTCAATTTCTTTGCAGGGATAGGAACTCCCAAATACTTGAATGGGAGAGATCCTCTATGAAACCCAAAAATTTGAAGAATGTCATTGATTGTATTGGCTGCTACCCCATTAAAGTAAATATCAGATTTACTCTTATTCAGCTACTGACCAGAAGTAGCAGAGAATGTAGCAAAACCCCTTAAAGTCCACATAATAGAAGCCTCAGTCCCTTAACAGAAGAGAAGTAAATCATTAGCAAATAGGAGATGATTCAGTTTGTTATGACCACACGTTGGGTGGTATCTGAAGCCATCTTGCTGAGCAACTACACCCAGAATTCTTGATAAGTATTCCATGCATAAGGTAAAGAGAAGAGGGGAGAGAGGATCTCCTTGTATTAATCCCCTCTTTCCATGGAAGAAACCAAACTCATTACCATTGATAGCCAGAGAAAATTTTCAATGTTTAATGAATCAATCAACAACGGTTTGGGAAAACAAAAAATACTAGCAACTGGAAATTCAAGCAACCGAGTGATTTAATGGTTTACTTGAGTAAATTACTTTCTACCAAAAAACTTGGGTTATAGACATAATAAGTAATTGAACAACTTAGTGACTTTGCTCCAAACTTGAAAACCTAAAATTTGGCCTTACTTTTTTAGACACTATTTTTGATAATTTGTTTCAAAATCGTTCTCTTTCACAAATTAATAAAGCATGACCATTATTATTTTTCAAATCCTTTTTAATTAGCTATTCATGAATTTCAATTGGTCTACTTGACTTAGCTATTAGTTTTATGTTTGATCATGAACTTGGATTCAACTTCTTAATTAACTAGGATTATTTCTTAATCATAAATTGTTTTATTATTATATACGTCATTACAAAGATAAAGTTGACTGAGAGAAAAAATAAATAGGAATATATAGTATTTTATTTTATTTTATTTTTATTTTTTAAATAATTATGGTGTCAAATCCTTTGTTCTTTGAGAGCATATCTCTCTTACAAAAACCCCACCCATCTCTCTTAAAAAAACAAAAAATTAACTCATTTTTTTTATCTGACGCCTCTTCCTCAACTCCACATAAAGCCCCCTACCGAATCGCTGGAGATGAGTTCATTCCAAGACCTATTCTCCGGCGATTTGCCACTTCTCTTCTTCTGTTTTATTTGTTTCCTTTCGCTTTTGATCTCACTTATTTGTCTTTCTTCTATTTGGCGGACTACCATTTCCCCTGACGTTTTTAAGCGGTGATGGGGGTTACCTCAATGATCTTCTTTGTTCCCGTCCCTCTGTTCCCTCGTCCTGTCACCGAAAACCTTGCATGCAACCCAGAGGTGATCCCCTCTTTCCCCCCACCCATGGTATGGATCTTTTTTGTTTTGGTTTGTCCGTGTCGACGAGCATAGCTCGTTTGTCATTATTTTACGGTTGTTACGTCGGTGATTTGGAAATGTTATGGTGTTTCCCTTACCCATCAGCCCTATTTCCCGTGTCACTAGCGTCGCCCTTATGTTTGTTCTTGTTGCATGTAAGGCGGTGGTCCTAGAAGGTGTCGGTTGGTGACATGTGTGTCTTTTGTTGGATTTCCTGACCAATTCATTTCTTTAAGTTTTTATTGTTTTAAAAAATGGAAAAGGTTATAGTGTTGGTCCATGTTTTGTAGGTTGTTGTTTCTTAATGGGTGCAGTTGGCTGTAGCAGTTGTTAATCTGACTCGTATTTTTCAAATTTTGAAGTATGTTTTTGGGTTGTTTGATTGATAGGTACTTGTTTTATGTTGATAGTTTTTCGTGCGTACGTGGATCACTCGCGGTGTCCGTCGTTTTTATTTGGTTGGAGTGAGCTCATTGTTGTTGAGGTTGTTTCCGTCTGTTTGAGACGTGCTTGGTAGGGTGGAGTTGGGGTTTTTGGCTGTGAAGTTGGTGGGGTCGGATGCGGTGATTTCCACTTCTATTTTGTAATCTTTGTTTATCTTGCTTTTTGGTATTTTGAATAAAAATCTTCTTTGGGTGTGGTAAGTTTAGTAACGAGTTAATAATAATGACGATTGTTTTCGAAAGTGTTCAAGTGGCTTGCTCTATTCCTACCTATTTACTTACTCTCTTTTCTTGGCTATGAATTTCTTGTTCGCAGGGATTGTTTTCCAAGTGTTGGAGTTTTCGCTCCTCTAGCGGCAGGACTTCCGTGGTCTGCATTCCGCCTTTCCTTTCTACGTTCTTTTGGCGTAAGTGCTCTTCGCTCTTTCTCGATGGATCAAGGGTCTTGTGGGTTTCCAGATAATGTGTATCACAGCCAAGGGGGTCAGATGAATCTCCGAGGCACATTTTTGTGTCTTATTGCAGGTATTTCTCCGAAGCTAAGTTGATTAAGATGAGTAAAGATTTGTTCAATCATTTGACCGGCTCCTTCATGAATATATATTGTGGATGTTAAAGTTGATTTCCGTGTTCAGCCGTCCGTGCACCATCAACACACTTATGTTACCCCATGTAGTTAATTTGTTGTCTTAGTTTAAGGTATTACTAAAATAAGTGCATTTGACCAAATGAGTCAAATTAATGCCATCTGTATAAGAACTATTTTTACCGCTGCCAAAAAAAAAGATAATGAAAAGCCATAATTTTTTTTTTTTTTGTGAAATGTAAGTATCATTAAGCTCAACAAGATCAAATGTTACAATACAAGAATTCACCCTTTTCTGACAACTAACCAGATAAGAAATGCATAGAAAACTTGAAAGACTAAAGCTACATTAACTTAAGCCATATTGAGTACACCAAATTCTATCTGCTCTAGACAAGTTCCCTTGGAACACACTCTGAAAATGTCTTTTGCAGTCCTCTTTTACTTGTGAGATCAATTTTGCAGGATGTAAAACATAACCATCCAGCCTGCACCACTACAAGAAACAAGCATTTTTGAGACCGCTACAAGTAGTCTCAATAGTAATAAAAACAGTCTCAAAAGCGTATTTGAGACCGTTTTTTGGAATTTGAGACTGACTTCTAGTAGTTGGAAATTTTGGTAACAAATTCCAATTTTTGGGTCTGAAACTTAAGCGGTCTCAAAGTTGCAACTAACTTAGCGGTCTCAAAAACTTTATACAGTCACTAATTGGACACTGTCTTCGGTCTCAATTAGTACTCCAAAAACCAATTTTAATGTGGCTTTGAGACTGGTCTCAAAAATGAACACGGTCTCTACTTTACTACCAAACAGCAGTCTCAAAATTTTGAATGTCGATCTCAAATCACACAGATTATGAAATTAGAATGTTTTTTTTTAAGACCACCTTCAGTCTCAATATGTTAGATGGCAGTCCCAAATCAGTGTTTCACGTTACTGATGCCATTTATTCCAGTAACCAGGCCACTTAATTAATAAATTAAACCTGCACAAAATCAATATATATCTTGCTATCAACTCAAATCGGAAGGCCACCAATGAAATTTCGATCGAAAAGTCGGATATCATAACTAAACCAAAGTAATCCATACACATATACTACTCCATATCCTTCGCAACTAACCCATCCGTCAAACATCATATAAGTCTACTAATAAATCTACTAATCGAACACTTAAACACATAGTTAACTAACCCACTTGCATTGTAGCACCTCCATTACCACCAAACGGGTCCTCATCGGGGTTAGGACCGGGAGTAATGTTGTTGTGACAACTAAATTGTTGTTGAATTAGTAGAAAACGTTCGTCTAGTGTCTTCATTACTTCTTGTTTTTGTGCTTCCAATCTTTGCTGAAAGAGCAGGTGATCATCTTCACGCGCTTTCTTTAATTGTTCACTCGTTTTTTCTAATTGTTCACGCGCTTTCTCTGATTGTTCTAGTCGTTCCTCTAATTGCCTCACCACTCCGGGACAATAAGAAGTAG
>JAOWBH010162028.1:0-15787 GCA_028566215.1 Silene coronaria
GTCCCCCCCCCCCCCCCCCCCTCCCTCACACACACACACCATGGCTGCTTGCTCCCAACATGGGATTTAAAAACCCATTTACTGCCTTAACCTTTTCACCCACACAAAACCATCCCTATCCCCCCTTCTCAAGTCCCCCATTGCGGCCCTCCGTGCCCCAAATTGGCAAGCTGCCATGAATGTCGAATATAAAGCTCTTATTGATAATAACACTTGGGGGCTAGTTCCTCGACCATCGGATGCTCATGTGGTTATGTGTATGTGGCTTTATCGTCATATGTTTCGCTCGGATGGTCAGCTTGAGCGCTATAAGGCGCGCCTTGTTGTTAATGGAAAAAAGCAACAAGTGGGTATTGATTGCGATGAAACGTTTAGTCCTGTCGTCAAACTCGCTACTATTCACACGGTTTTGAGTTTGGTCGTGTCACGTGCCTGGCCTGTTCATCAACTCGATGTTAAGAATGCATTCTTAGATGGGGACTTGCTTGAAACCGTATATATGCACCAACATCCTGGCTTTGTTGATTCCTCTGCCCCTTCCCATGTGTGTCGACTGAAAAAATCATTTTATGGATTGAAGCAAGCACCCCGGGCTTGGTATCAACGCTTTGCTACTTCTATTCTTTCGCAGAGTTTTCGAGGAAGCCGATGTGATGCATCGTTATTTTATCTATCAACATGGCTCGAATATTGCTTATCTTTTACTATATGTTGATGATATCGTTATAACTACTTCTAGCACATCTTTACTTCATATTATTATTGCTTCCTTGTCTAGTGAATTTGCCATGATAGATTTGGGCAAGCTACATCACTTTCTTGGCATAACGGTTTCTCGCTCTACCCACAGCCTATTTTTGTCCCATAGTTAATATGCCAAAACTATTCTTGCCCGCGCCTCTATGACTGGCTGTAATGCGTGTGCTATGCCTGTCGACGCCTTCTCCAAGCTCAGCGCCGCAGACGGTCTTCCTGTGTCTGACCCCGCTCTTTATAGGAGCCTTGTAGGTGCGTTATAATATCTAACTATTCTCGCCCGGACCTCACATATGCGGTTCAACAACTGTGTTTATTCATGCATGACTCGCGGGAAAGTCACCATCACTTCATGAAATGGGTCCTCCGCTATGTTAAAAGTACCCGTAATTTCGACCTCAATATGTATGTTTCAAAGTCCCATGCTCTTACAGCTTATTCTGATGTCGACTGGGCCGGTGGTCCCTACTCTCGTCGATCCATTTCCGGGTACTGCATTTTCTTAGGTGATAATTTAATTTCCTGGTCTTCCATGCGCTAGGCTACGGTTTCTCACTCAAGTGTCGAGGCTGAGTATCGTGGGGTGCTAATGTTGTTGCTGAGACGATCTGGCTTCGTAATCTCCTTATTGAACTTCAAATGCCCGTTCGTCATGCGACACTTGTTTATTATGACAAGATTTCAGTTGTATATTTGTCTGGCAATCTCGTCCAACACTAGCGCACGAAACATATTGAAATTGATATACACTTTGTCGTGACCAGGTATAGCTTGAAAAAGTGCGCGTTCTCCATGTCCCTTCCTCGTTTTAATACGTTGATTTTTTCACGAAGGGGTTACCACGCCAGCTATTTACGCAATTCGATCCAGTCTTTGCGTTCGTCCTCCTCTCGCTTAGTAGAATAAATGTTGTGTAAATATTTCCTTCCTATATTATTGTATATAGTTAGCACATTTTCTATACTGTTGTTATTATGTTCACATTGTAACCGATATACTATATATTCTAACTTAATGAAATGAAACCATCAGGGATACAATCATTTACAAGTATTTATACAAAAATTATTTCATAACCATTGACCTTTGTCCATCTCAAAGGTCATTAACCATTATTAGTATGAAATACTATGAACCTCTTAATCTCTAATAGTAATATATAAAACGTGTACAACCCGATTCTAACACCACTACTATCTTGTTTAGAAACTTGTTAATTAAAGAAGTTTTGTCGAAATTCTCAAAATTCTCAAATATCTAGGGTGCATTTGATTTACCCGGGAAAAGTGAATAATATAACAAAATGATGACAAACGAATGAAAAATAATGAGCTAACATTAATGTCCTTATTGTTTGTTTTGAACCTTGCATGCACCCTCCAAATCCCAACCACCACCACCATTTCGACTATTTCAGAGAGGGTCGAGTCTCAACGAGAGTGGCATGGTTGAGGAGAAATGGATAAATTTCAATTCCATTTTCATCTAAATTGAGCAAAAGGAATAAAAATATAAGAGGAACACCAATTAAGGGAACGTAGAAATTTCATTCTCTTACTTTTTGTTGAAACACTCCTATTAGACTTGGATTGTGGGCCGGTTCAGTAAGGGCTAAGCCGGTCTCGAGCTAATATGGCTTGGGGGTCCAAGCCAACATTAGATGGGTGTGGGCCAACGGGCTAGGGTTTTTGCGGCCCGGGCTGCTTGATATACAACCCGAGCACGATTCGGTATTGGGAGCGGGTTGGGCGGGCCACACATCGGGCCATCAATATCATGAACCGCTTGTGTGGGCCAGCCTGCCCCGCACTTGTGTCCACGTCTAACTCCAAACATTAACTTTGTTTGTCAACGTAATTTTTGATAAAGCTCAAGCTTAATATAAAAATAAAAACACATAGGCCATGTTTGTCAAACGGTAGAGGCAGATTTATGATAGCAGATACCCTTAGCAGAATATGGTTGAAAGATTTTAGTGGCAGATCTGACTATCATATTAAATTAGCAGATTTAAGAAAATGTGTTTAGTAACTAACAGATTATATGACCATTCTACCTTTTTCATGTATAAACTCAATATGCTATTACGATATGCTGCTATATAAACAGTAGATTCCGGCCAATATGCTATATGAGTATGCCATTAACCAAACACATAAAATTAGTAGATTGATCGATCAAACTATTATTTAAGCTGAAATATACTATTTTCGTCTAATATGTTGTTTACCAAACGGGGGCCATAATTAATTTGGTTTTGAATAAAAAAACAAAAAAAAAAAAACTAAAATAAGAGTACATTAAATTTCTAATTGAATTTAACCGATTAGTTCACAATTTAGATTAAGATAATTATTTTATGAGCAAGCTCCTGAGAGAAGGCATATTAATAAATTTATTAAAGAATATTTTACTTTTTTAATTAAATTTGGGAAAAAAGAAGTTATAGGATAGATACATATTATACATTTATACATAATGGTGTATTAATGAAAAAGACTGCAATTTATGATAAAATTCGGGAAGTGATTTATTCAAGATAGCAAATGGATTTATCCAAGACAATTAGTTGTCTAAGGGAAGACCATTTACACTAATTGCATTAGACAAATCCATTTAATAACTTGAATAAATTACATGGCCTAAAATACGTACAGTTATTAAGTGTTATGTATTAATAAAAAAAGATTACAATCTTTTACAGTTTTAATTAAAAATAGGAAAAAAGTCATATTGATATATACACATAAATAAAAAGGTTATGATTAGAAAAGGATAAAGGGGTAGGTGAAAGTAGGGATGTCAATAAATCGGGTTCGGATCGGGTGAAGCCTCATCCATCATATATCCGTCGCTTTAAAATCTCATCCAATCCATCCGTCATCCGCGAAACTATCATCCATCATCCATCCATCCGTCATCCATGGATGAAACGGGTGAACCGGGTGGTAAACGGATGATGCATATATATGTATAAATTGAAAAAAGTGATGACTTTTTTGTTCTCTAAAAAAAATAAATTTAGATAATTAGTTTGGTTTAATTGTTTAGTGTATACTTTCACAATATATATATTTTGAGAGTAGAAAAATTGAATATTTATATGTTGAAAATGTATAATATATATTTTTTTGAAATAAAAATTAATTAATTCGGGTGATGGACGGATAACGGGTGAAATTTCTTCATCCAACCCATCCGTCATCCGTCATCCGTTTCATCCATCATCCATTTGTCGTCCATTTAAATCGAGTTTTCATTCATCTTTTAAGATCGGGTAGATCGGTTTTTGGTCGGGTGCGGGTGAAATTGATATCCCTACGATGAACCCACCAAAATGGCGTTGTTGCCGGAGACGGTGTAGTTTTCATTATTGTGTGTTGTTTTCTTTAATTGTGTCTTTCTTTGCCTTAGAAAGCTCCGCTCCCTAAGGCATTTTTAATAATTTTCAAAACTTTTGTTGTAGAAGTCTAGGAGGCTATTTCGGGGTCAACAACTTCCAATCGATCTGGAGATCGAAAGGACATTAAAAGGAAGTCGAAGAGTATTTAGAAACATTGAGAGATGATCGACATCTAGTTCTACTACGGAGAAACAAGATACTCTCGTGGAAGTTAGTATAGTGGAAATTGGTGTAGAGGGAGTGAAGTTAAATAACCCCATTTGCAAGAGAGGGTGAGGTTAACCAGTGGCGGATCTTGAAATTTTTTTTTTGGGAGACCGAGTATTACTCAATTTATCTTCTTATTCACATTTTTTACCTTGGTTAAGTTAACCAAAATATTTGTTGTTATTATCATAAAATGGTTCACAAAATAAATCTTAAATAAAAAAACAGTTGCAATTAAAATGCTTTGTAAATTTAGAAAAAGTAAATTGTTTTGGAAAAATTAGAAAAATTAAACTGTTTCGGGACTTGAGAGTTACAAAGGTAAACGAATTGAGCAAAAGTATAACCTTGGAAACCATGGGTTATTGGATACTTCATTGATTAGTAAGATGAGATAGTTCTTCTGTCAGATAAAAACAAACAAGCGTGCCATTATATAATTTAGTATTTTAGTCTAGTGAATTTTACCCAAAAGAGAGAGAACGAGTTAGGCTTTTGCTCTTTCCATATCATAATGTCCATTAGTTAACGCAAACAGGGCCTAGGATCAGCAACCTTTGTATTTGGGTTGTAGGTTAGGGGGGCTCGTCCCCTATCCGGCCCAAGGAAGATCTGCCTCTGAGGTTAACCAAAACACAAACACAATCCCAATTGTTCTACCAAGCAATTATCCCAAAATTCCAAAGTTCTCTTCTCATTCCATACCCACGGAAGATACACTTCCTAATGGTACATCAATATCCGCTCATTTGACCAGAAATTTCACAGCAAAAACCGTTTTCATTCAACTTGTTAAGAGGAGTCAATTTGGAGGAATTCCAAGTGAAGATCCTCATTTTCACATGGAGACCTTTTGTGACTATTGTGAGGCCATAAATCAAACGAGAGTCACCCAAGACCAAATTTGATAGGTCTTATTTCAATTTTCGCTAATTGGAATAGCAAAGAAATGGTTTAAGAATTTGAACAAAGCTCAACTTGGGATCGATTCTTGGAAGAATTTAGCCTTGACATTCTATCAAAAGTTTTATCCTCCAGAGAAGACGAGTCTCCTTCGTATTCAAATCATGGGTTTTAAGAAAAAAGACGAGGAAATACTTTACGAGGCATAGAAAGGAAATCCATTTCTCATTCATGTCCTCACCATGGCCTTAATTAGTGAGATGTTTCTAGTTCAATAATTTTGGAATGAACTTTATGAAAACTCAAAAAATGTTCTACAATGGGATCCAATGGAATGTTCACCGAGATTGATGACAACCAAACATAGTTAAGAATTGAGGAAATGACAAACCACAACTCACAATATAGCCGACCTCGCAAGACTCATAGAGGAGGAAAACATGATGTTGATACCATCACCTAATTGTGTGCCGACTTTGGAGCACAACTCAATGCTCACATGGACAACACGAATATCAAGTTTAAAGAGGCTATCTCACAAGCAACTCAAGCCTCTAATACTTCAAATCAAGGATCCATGCACCAAGTGAATGCTTTAGCAATGACACCTTCAATTCCTAATGGGATATGTGAAAGTTGCGAAAATTTGGTCATGAGGATCAAGAGAGTAGAGGAAGTTTAGAGCAAGTCAATACATTTCAAACTTTTAGGCAAAGGATTCCTTACTCTTAGAGCTGTCAAATCTTGACCCGACTCTAAAACCCGACCCGTTTTTTCTAGGGTCAAGACCCGAAAACTTTGACCCACGACTTGTTTGACCCGAACCCGAAATGACCCGTTAATTTAGGGTCAAGATCCGACCCGAACGGGTCGACCCGTTGGGTCAAAGATAAATAAAATTTTTTATTAAAATATTTATACTTATATATTATATTTGAAATAATGGTTAAAAAAATATTATTTTTAGTACTTAAAATTGCAAACACCATTAAAAAATCATTTTTTATCATTTTTATAATATTAAATAATAAAATAATAATTAAAATAACTTTTTTTTTGTAAATATGTCAATATAATTAATGTAAATGCTAAATGTGATTAAATTATTAATTTTAAACATGTTTTGATTTATATATATTTTTATATAAAAAATAGGAAAAAAAAGGCGTTATTAGCAATTGTCTAACCCGTATTCTGACTCTAACCTGACGCGAGACCCGTATGACCCGACCCATATTTGACCCGACTCGTATTCGACCGGACCCGTATTCTGACCCGACCCGTTTGGCAGGTCTACTTACTCTAACTTCTATAATGAGAATACCAAATTTCATCCAAGTTTTTCTTACAAAAGCCAAAATGTCAAAAACCTACAACAATAAGTTTATGTACCCCCACCTATGAGAAACCAAAACCAAACTCAAAACAACCAAAATTTCCAAATACCATTCAATCAAAACCAAAACCAACATGGTTACCAAAAGCAACAATTTCAAGCCCATGTACCATTTAACCAAAATCAACAACAATTCCAACATTTACCAACTCAACCACCGTTGAATCACGATTTGTCTTTCGACGTGCAAAAAGCGGTTATCCAAATGCAAAAGAACCAACAAGATTTGTTCACCCAAATGTAAGAAGATAGCTAAGATAAAGACATCACAATCAACATCTTAGCCCACAACAAAATGCTCCAAACACAAATATCTCAAATGGTGACATCCAACTCTCAAAGGCAAAAACAGACATTATGTAACACCCCTAATTACCCGGCCAAGGTATTTAAGACGTTACCATCTCGGTTGCCCGAGGTAAGGTTTCAAAACTCCAATTCAAAGTACATTTTATAAATAATACAAGTTTAGTGATTACAAACGACATGAATAAACAATAAATACAACTCGACTAAGACTACAACCTCTATCCCATGTCTATACTCTCGACTTCAAGTCCGTAGTGTGGCCCAAATTCCGATCACGTCAAATACAACCTTTAAATCAAACTGCTCCCCATATGATCGGAAACATCATATGGATCAAAACAGGTAACCCCGAAAATAGGTGACAATTTACATAAAGCCATAAACGTCAGTTTCAATACAACAATAAAGTATGAAAGACAACAAGCATGATTAGGATATGCAACTACAAATGCAACACGATGAACAAGCCCGAGTTACCAACATCTCCACTCCACAAACAACACCGATACTAGCGACACGACCAAGGTACCCACAACCCGGTGACGGCACCACAACACCGACCACCAAAAAACCAGGACCGCAGTTCGAAAGGCACTCGGGACACGCCTGTGGTGCCGAGTCCGGGTGCTAAACAGACCCCTGCCCGACGTTGCAACGCATTGCAAGTCTCTCCATACTCAAGCCATTAATGTGCACATCTCTATTGGGATGGGAAGCCGCAATAGGCGACGCAAGCGTAAGATGGTTAGCCGTCTTACGTCTCCTCAACAACCATAACGTAACCACGACCTCCAATATCCCATCTCAAACACACACATATAATATAATATGCAACACAATGCAACAACGTATATTCTCATATTTCATGAATATCATATTATTATGCCTTTTATTTCACAATACAAAATCAACATCAACTATCCAATGTCTTACCATATTCCAATTATACCGATCTGATGAGGTTTAGCCACAATTCCCATAAACATCTTATAATGCACCCAATATTTCCATTACCCATCTTTCATAATACAAGCATTACTAACCATGTTATAATGTAACTATAATAATTATGTGAGACTAATTATGCATAAAAATCAAGCATATGCATCCTAAACATTGAAACTGAGTAGTATTAACCTACCTTTTAGGATACTCAAATAACGTACTCGAATACAACCTGATTCCACCTTGTAACCCGTCTTATCCTACAATAATTGCATAGTAACTATCATAATACATCCTATATTATTAATACTAACCAAAACCCCTTATTATAACTCACTACTTACCCATTAATCTCCCTAAAATCACTAATTAATAATATAAGTAAACACCCACAAAAGTTAGGGTTAACAAAAGAGTATATCTAACTAACAATGTGGAAGGAAAAAGGAATAAGGGTGAACAATTGCAAATCCAAGCTTGAATCTCATAGAGGAGTGTTTTTTAGTGTTTTATAGAGAAAGGAGAGGATTTGGGGTTGAAGAGAGAGAAAAGAATTGAAATTAGGTTTGTTGAAATGAAGATTTCATTTATTAAATGACGGTGCTGGAACAGGCCCACTCGACTGAGTGACTTTTCACTCGACCGAGTACACCCCACTCGGCTGAGTGGCTCACCACTCGACTGGGTGCAACTCACTCGGCCGAGTACACCTTGTACTCGACTGGGTGCACTCTATCTACTCGATCCACTGAATTCTTACTCGGTTCATTATTCTACTTCCATATTTGATCATTAAGGTTCTTATTAAGCCTAATAAGGGTCCACTCACTAATCCTAATTAACGTTCTTAATCATCTCAATAATACCGGATATTACACATTACTTCCCCAAGGTAACCCTTCGAAACACGAGACCGCCAATGCTATTTTGAGATGTGGCAAAGAATATGAGAGTCTGATGATGCGTAGTGAAGCAAATGTTGTTGGTGGTGGGGTAAGAAAAGAGAATGTGTGTCGGAGAAAGTGTTGGAAAGACATGAGAAAAACAAGGAAAAGTCAAGAAAAGATGATGTGGTGGAAAATGCCATAGGTGAAAAAGTTGACACTTTAAAGAAGAAAAGGTTAGAAAACAAGGAAGAGGGAGAAGAAGAGCCCATAGAGATAAGAATACCCTTCCCTAGTTGACAACCGAAGTAAAAGATGGATAGGGAATTAAGGAAGTTTATGGAGATTTTGAAAAACTTGGAAGTCTCTATTCCTTTCACAGAACTTATCACACATGTTCCGACTTATAGCAAGTATATAAAGTATATTCTCACAAAGAAACGATCAATCGGAGTCATGGAGACTATTGCATTCACTGATACTAGTAGCACAATCCTACAAGGGACTTCTCCTCCTAAGTTGAAGGATCCCGGATATTTCTCGATTCCTTGCACAATTGGCAACACACAAATAACTAAAGCTCTATGTGACCTTTTAGCATGCAAGTGTGAGTGTTATGCCATATTGCGTGTTTGAAAAGTTAGGAATGAGATAGCTCAAATGTACAAATATGACCCTTTAAATGGCGGACCGATTAATAAAAAACCCTTATGAGTTCTAGAGGATGTGCCGGTATGAGTTTTAAAGATCTTTTTCCCGGTGGATTTTGTGATAGTGGACATAGCGGAGGATTCTAACATTCCTATAATTCTTGGAAGACAATTTTTACGTACCGTTGTAGTGGTAATTGATGTGAAGAATGGAATGTTAACCTTGGAGGTAGGAGATGAGAAAGTAACCTTTAATTTGGTCAAGACTACGAAAGCACCAAACCTTGATGTTTCTTGCTTTCTTTTTGAAACCTCTAGCCAAGAGAAGGTAGGAAGAGGAATGCACACAAACCTACAGTGTCTTCTAACATCATAGGAAATCTCGTTCCATTTCTACTTTATCGCTCGTGACGGCGTATTTTAGCAAATCAGGATGAAAGGCTTAGTAGTTTGACACTGTTTTAAGGTGATTCGGTTACATACTCTTACACTACAACGCAAACACGGAATAGTGATGAAAATAATCCGTCAGTAACAACAAAAATTCGTCCTCATTGCCTTGTTGATTTTAGAAATCCTAATAAATTAAGAATTTAATTCTTACCTAGCCCTAAGCGATTCCCACCAAGTCATGGGACACCAATGTGGCCTATTTGTCGTGTATTTCACAGAATTAGCAAGCGTGGTAATCCACCTCGTGAACTTCTTCTGCCACTCATGCTTAGGATCATAACCACGATCAATGGTCTTCATATGATTCTATTTCACAAAAAAGAATTGTTAGTTATAATAAAAAAGTTGAACATCACATTAAGTAAAGAATAAAATTATCAAGCTAAGTAAAGAATAGGTAACTTTCAAATTACCTTAAAATACGTGTATATCTTGATACGCTGCCCATGACGAGCTTCAATCCACTTGGTAAAGTACTCTGACCCGATGGTACGGGTGAATGACCAAGTGACATATTTTTTGATGTCGGGGTCCTCTCACTAGAAAAACACATATATATGTATTAGAAATTAAAATATAATTACTTAAATGATATACATGAAAGTCAAAAAAGCAAATTTACATACCAAGAACCCTTAGTAGGATCCTGTGAAAGCGGAATCTACATGTTCTCTTGCTCCGATGTAGGCTTCGGAACCTCTCCATTGTCAGTAGCTTCCTCGTCCTCCTCATCACGACGAGATCCACCACTACTACTCCTGACTATGCGTCGAAAAAAAATACTTGCCATAAACACTAACTATAGACAATGTAAATTGTTAGTCTAATAATAAATACCACAATGCATAATGACTTTAAAAAATGTTAAGATCAACTTTGACTAAATGTTTAACATTCATATTTTGACGAACTATAAACAAATTTTTTAAAAATGGTTCAAATTTGATTGAATGTTTGAAATACAAATGAGTTAACAAAATCTTAATATCAACTTTGACTGAATGTTTACAATTAATACATATTAAAAATATCTCTCGTAAAATTACAACTACTCCTCCTCATTATCACTATGAATCAAAAGAGGTTCATCATCATCTGAAAAAAGCATTCTAACTTGAACTTCTTCTTCCTCATTTTCATTTTCTTTATATTCATCTTTATCCTCGTCTTCTTCGACGGCCCCGTCACATTCCACTTCCCTACTTTCCACAACCATCCACTTCATATTTATCTTCACTCCTCGTGTCTTCCACCAAGATTGGTGAAATTGAATGATCATTGACAACCACATCTTCTTGAAAGACAATTTCGTCGATAGGAGCATCAATATGTGATATTGTCTTGATTTTAAAAAATCGCGGACCACTAATTACCTTTCTTAGTAGTTTGATAAGGACCATAACAAACTTGATTGACTTGAAAAACTTCCACGAATGGGTTATGTCCACGAAATTTCTTTGTTTGGTTTACATCTACAAGTCTGTATACCTTATGGATACTGAGTCTTTCTGGGGAATTATCAAACCAATCACTTTTAAACAATATGACCCTATAAACCCTTTGCTCGGTATAATAAGCAAGCTCAATTACTTCATTTAGGGTTCCATAGTAGTCCAACCCTTCTGTAGAACTCACACAAATCCCATTACTTAAGATAGCTTTCTGAACATCAACTCCCTCCTTAAAAGTACGAAATTTATAATCATTGACACAATATCGTCTCCAGGTCCTCACCATGTTACTAGAATCCACAACTAGAGCGATTATTAAAGGATCCTTCAATTTATAAGCCTATTATTAAAAATAATATGTTAATTAAGGTGTTATCTTTTCAATATTTAATAAGAAATTCAAACGTATTGTTTATTTTCAAATAAAATATATCACTTACTTCATTTCAGAACCATTTCGAAAAAATTTTGTCATGTTTGCTCCCAACATCATCAGGAGACGTGACATCAGGGAATGTGAGTTTGATATGTGTCTCAAATTCCCTATATATACCAACTACATGTTTCAAATAGTATTATTCATAATTGTGATCTAATTTGATTAATGATGAATTAATAGCTTACTTTTCATAAGACTCTAACAAATCTCCACAATTCTTTAGCACGTAAAAGTGAGCTTCTTCATACTCTTTCTCATCCAAGTATCTCTCAATACATTTCCCGGTTGTAGTTCCCATGTCAGCATTAAATAACTCAGGTACGTTTGAATTTAGCTGGTCATCTAAATTCAAACCAACATCTAAGTCTTTCGATTTTGTGTCAATGTGTTCTTCAAAATATAGGGACATTTGAAATTTCCTCTAACAAAAAAGCGTTGCATATGGAACCCTCCACCCGAGCTTTGTTGGCAATATTTTTTTTAAGTGATTAAGAAATCTCTCAAATGGATACATCCATCGATATTGAACAGGTCCTCCAACCTTCGCTTCATAAGATAAGTGAATAGGAAAATGCTCCACGGAATTCAAGAACGACGGGGGAAATATCTTCTCAGTTATTGCATTCCAAAGACCCGTCGGGAGCAAATGTTTCAAGGCAATAGGAAGTAAACGTTCCATAAAGATATGACAATCATGACTTTTCATGGAATGCAACGTCATCTTTACATGGTCAACACACTACTCAATTCTTAAGCATAACCATCAAGAAATCTCAAAGCAGCAACTCATTCACATATAGCCTTTTTCTCCGCGGTGTCTAATGTAACACCCGCGATTTTATCTCGATGGGCACTTCCATAAAATCGTTAATTTAATAATATCCATTTTTATATTTGCGAGTAAATTACTATAAACCGTTAATTTAATACTATTTTATTTTACTTTTATGTGAAATTCCGTTTTTATTTTAGTTTGGTCAAAACCGCTTTGAGTTAGCCCGATAAAGCTTGGAATCAGATTCTACGCGAAGTTTTAGTGGAACCCAACTCATTTAGTAAAGGATTATATTTAGTCTTGGATTCAATTTTAAGTCTCATTTTATGAGAAAAACCTTAATTCTTCATCTTTTTCCCCAAAATCTCAGCACACCTTTCTCTCAAACCACCATTGAACCTTCAAACTCCAAAACCTTAAGACGGATGCCATTTCTTTGTTTATCAACGAAATTTACGAATTTTATATCAATCTTCTCATCTCCTTCCCCTCTTGCTTTTCATGTAATAAAATCATACATTCCTCAAACTTTTATAAAATCCATCTTTTACCTATATTTTAGATCTAGTATGGAGATTAGCATAATTCCTTCATTTCATATCCAAATTTGACGATTCTTGTGTTCCCGCTCTTCCTTCTTCGTTGCCTTCATCTCAACGTAAGTATATCTTACACTCATTTTCATTTCTCAAAACCTCGTCATTTAAAGGTGATGTCTTTCTTATCTTTTTGTCTTAGTAATTGGTTTATAGTAGACATTGGTGTTTTGTAGAGGTAGATCCTTAGCTTTGAGGCAATGTTTTGGAAGATTTGAGGCAACGGTGATGGGTTACTCGATATCACATGTGTTTGTGTTAAATGGTAATAGTTACATCTAGTGATTTTTGTTTAAAAGATAACATTATTAGTGGTTAATGATGAAATTGGATAAAGTTGTGGACTTGCTCACTAATTTGTGTTGCATCTTTTATATGTTTTCATACAATTTTTATGTCTCGCATGTTGTTAGTCACCATGTAAGTGTGTTAGTGGGTGAATACATGAAGGAAATGAGTTAATATTGTCATTTACTCATGCTTATGCTCATCTTATGTCCTTTATAACTCAAATATGTTGTTCTTATGCTTATTAATGAGGTTTTCACGTTAGTTGGTTGTTGTTGTGCCCAACTTTAAAGTGGGAGAGATTTTGGGTAAAGTTGCGGTTTTGCGTTGTTGACAATCCTTGTAATCGGTTGAGCTCGTTTATGTCCAATGCATTTATAAATCTTGTAAACCTTTGTGAGTATGTACATGTTGCATTTAAGGTACTAGAGTAAGCATTCACATGTTTAAACAAGTTAAACGGTAGTTGGATTAAAACTGAGAAAGGAATAACAAATTTGGAAATCATAAACATGAAGGGTCAACTTTATAGACCCATAACTAGAGTTATAGACATGCAATTTGGGTAATTACAATTAGAGGGGTTATCTTATTCTCTTAAGGTTCGAAGGGTAGGTTGTACACCCAAATTGACTAAGAAATAAAGGAGATATGACCATTTTATGAAACGTGGTTGAAGTAGTCTCCAAACCGTGTGAAGTGAACTCGACTGTGTGAATTGTTTCCAGTTAAGTAGGGACCGTGCAAACTTGACCATGTGAAATGAACATGACCCTGTGAGTTGCTTCTAGTTAAGTAGGGACCATGCAAACTTGACCGTGTAAAGTGAGTTGACCGTGCAATTTTGCCAAGTTTGCACTGTCGACCTATAAACCCTCTTTTCTCGGTTTATCTTGTTGTTTTTGACCTAAACCTTTGTTCTTAGGCCTATGAGTGGTATGTTAACACTTGTTCAAGATTAGGACTCTTTGACTAAGTCTCATTTACATGTCAAATGATGGTTTTTGGATGTTTCACCCATGTACATCATATTTAATCCATTCACATGTTAAGTAACATTTTTTACCCAAGTATGCCATGTTTATAGTGATTTATACCGCGTATGCATAATATCACCATGCGTAAGTCCTATGTAAGTCACTTACATGCTTGTTAACGGTTTAGGGTGGTTTGTCTAAAGTGTGACATTGTACATGGTGTATTAACTAGATATTCCTTTCTACCTTCTGTGGACCTTTGGTTACGGTATGTGTGCCATGTATCCGATTTAGGTGTCACTCGACCTTTGGTTACGATATATGTGCCATGTTTCAAGTTGACTTACTATGCCGCCCTCCTTTTGGGCCTTTGGTTACGGTATGCGTGTCATGTTTCCGGATTGAGGTTACTCTTCCGTTCTTCTTCGGACGTTTAGTTATGGTATGTGTGCCATGTTTCCGATTAGGGTTACTTAACCTTTGATAATGGTATGTCTACCATGTATCGAGTCTTAGATGCGAGACGTTTATCGCATGTCGAATCGGGACACGTTTATCACGAGAAGTATGGATCCAAGTTTAGACTAGGACCATATTATTATCGTAGTCCTACTAAGAGGTTGAGTCAGGTATTATCTTGTCTTGTTAGTCAATGCTTTGTATCTATCTTACACTTCTTGAATCGAGTCCTCATTCGAATAAATTGTCTAATTAATCTTATTCATACATGCATGTATATTGTATCACATGTCATTATTGCTAAGTGAATTTGTATGCTCTACATTCATCATTTATTCTCATGTATAGTTATGTTTATTGTTAGATTGTATTATAATGTGTTAATATCATTCTCATTTATGTCTACTTTGATATAATATGGCTGGAAGAACCCTGAGTTACTCCCCACTGACTGTGGTATTCATTTTTAATGAATCAACAGGTTGCGAGTTGGTGCTTAATTGGGGGTTTATTTTACGAGTTAGCTAGCGAGCGTTGTACTTACAACGAATGCCCTTTCTCATTGTAATTTAGAATTGTTCTTAGTATTATAATTGTGTTTTATCAAGAGATTAAGATCCTGCACATCTAGTTAAGTTGTATTTTGTATAAAAGCTTTATTATATTTACGTTTTTTTTTATGATTTAGTGAATCCGCGATTTTAACCTAAAAGTTTTTAAATCCCGCATTTCCGCTGCAATGTTTAAGTTTACATTATTGTATGACTGCGGGGATTCACATCTAAAACAAACCTAGATGACATAGGCTGTTTCAAGCAATGTTCATTAAAATCAGCTTTACCTTTAGGTTCAAATGATGTTTTCATTTGTACATCCATCACCGTCTTGATAAGTTC
>JAOWBH010162029.1:0-11216 GCA_028566215.1 Silene coronaria
CCATACTCCGTGTTGCGATACGGGTACCTTTGCGCTGCGCTGCGGCTATTGGTCGCGGTGTTGCGACGCCGTCACCGGTTGTTGTAAAGGAGACATGAGGGTTGAGAAAAGAATTTTGAAATATTATGTTCATTCTATTATTCGCATATAGATTGGTGCCGTATTTATTACTGTTGTTTCCTTAAATTTTTGATTTGTGGGTGAAAGAGTAGAGTACATTATGGATGAGAATTTCGGTTACGGTTGCTTTGTCGTCATATTTCCATAGATAATGCGTTCATTAGGCATAGTTGTTGGAGTACTTTCAAGCTTGCTTTAGGTGGAGCATTAATTGACATAGTTGTAATAAGTAATTAGCGTAATATGTGTTTTACTGAGTTAGAAGCTTCAAGGAGTTCATAATCTTTTAATGGAGCAGTAGGTATTGAGTGATGCAGATTAATACATGTTAAGGTATGAACGAGTTTGATAGCAATAAAAAAAAATTTGAGGATCTGGTTGGGGTGTACCAATATTGGATCGTGGTTATGCTAAGGGTATAGATGCGTGAATAAAAAAAAATGTTGTCATGCGGTGACGTTGAAAAGTTACATTAGTGAATTATGTTGATGATTTTGTGGTAAATGCTAGGTGATGAGTGGAATGATTAAAGGTATGAAAATTGTTAGAGAGAGGGAGGGAGTCTTGGATATGGAAATAGTTATCGATGTTGATGTTAAAGCAATGATCGGTTATCAGTGACATGAGATGGTGATAATGAAAAGGAAAAGTTAATGATCTAGTGATGGTTGGGTTACGAGGACGTAGCATTGCGGTGATGGTATATTTTGCGGTATATTTCATTTGTTTAGTTATACTATCGAGGTATTAGTAAGCATGTTGCAAAATGAGTTGTGGTTGTTGTTTAGTTATAATATTAAGGTATTAGTAAGCGTGTTGCATAATGGGTTGTGGTTGTTATTTAGTTATGCTATTGAGGTATTAGTAAGTATGTTGCATAATGAGTTGTGGATGTAAAATTAAGGATAGACTTGAGTGTTAATAGTATTGACAATTTGGGATGGTGACAGTTTTGAGTGTGAGAGAAATTCGGAGACGAAGTTCATTCTAAGGGTGGTAGAATGTAACATTTTATTTTAACGATTATTCTTGCTTAGTGAATTGTATTGGTTTTGGAATGGTTTTTTAGCAGTATGATAGTAAGGCAGTGTTTGTGGTGCACTAGTGCTAGTGTTGATGGTATTTGATGGTAATATGAAGATTAATTTAGATGGTGTTGAGAATAGAGGAAGTGGGTTTGTGTTGTGTAGAGACAGAGTGTGAACTTCGAGGACGAAGTTCGTTCTTAAGGGGAGAAGACTGTAATACTCCGTATTTCAAAGTGTGGGGACTCGGTCGAGTAAGGTGTATTCGATCGAGTACCATGTACTCGACCGAGTACAGTGTCGAGGCAGTCTTAGTTGGCTAATGGAGTGTGTGCACTTGGCCGAGTACGCGAGGTACTCAACCGAGTGGGCTGCATACTCGACCGAGTGTCGGTTTATTTAGCGGAATCCGAGCGGTTTGATTAGGGTAATTGAGGAGACGTTATAAATTAGTTCAGTCGGCGGTTTAACATTTCAGAACCCTAAAATATTTCATAATCACTCTCCTAATCACTTCAATCACCTCCTAAGCAAGGATTAGCATTTGGTGTCGGGACTGCATTATTTCAATCGTTGATCATAATGTAAGTCCCATATTCCATCATTTCGTTGTAGTGTCTTAACCCTAATAAGTTTTGAGTTAGTGGTTTGATGATTTAGTTTATGTAGTGATGTTAGACTATATAGCTATTATAGGTGACGTTTTCGTAGAGGAGCATTTCTAGCTTGCTTGTGTGAGATCGGATTGCTTTCAAGGTAGGGTTTCCCTACTCAGTCATTATCCTTATTATTGTGTTAAATGATATATATTGTTGTGATGTTTGAATGATGATGTTGAGGTGATGTGAAGTGATGGTAAGATTGTGATTGTGAGGCCATTGTTGGGGGATGGACTTCAGCCCATTGAGACGCCCCTTGTGACTCCCATCACAAGGGAGATGTGCACATTAATGATCTGAGTTTCGCTCGTTGCGATGAGCTAGAATTTTGGTGGCTAGAATGCGGTCTCTCACTAGCGGTGTGGATTACGCGTTGCTATAGGTAATCCATTTTGTTGGTTTGTCGAGTTGGATGTGGACTGAGACGGTTGTTGTTGTTGTATTATACTTTCTGGTGATGATTGTATGATGGTGTACTAACCGTGGTGGCTTGTTGATTTGTCTCTTTTGTTGCTGCTATGATCCATTCGATATGGCCAGCGAATGGTGATCGTGTTTGAGCATTACATGGGACGTGGATGAGAATCACCTGACTGAGTCTTTGATTAGCTTCCGCTGAGATTTACATTTTGTCATTTTAGTTATCACACTTTTTCTTTGGGATTATGTCGGATTATTTTCGTATTTTAGACTTACGTTGTAATCGTTAAACTTTATATTATTTAATAAATGTTCTTGGATGATCTATTTGATATACTATCTCGGGTAACCAAGACTGTGGCACCCTTGGTTGCTAGGGAAGGCCATACTGAAGGCTCGTTATAAAGTGGTATCAGAGCGACGATTTTGGAACCTAAAACCAATGAACGTAATGAACGTTGGGTGTCTAATAAAATGAACCCGGGTAGGAATTGTTAGGAGCTACCGCAAAGATCTGGGAGACATCCCGAGATCGCACTTTGCCCTTCCAATCTTTAGCTGGTCACTTGGGTAGACTTTGGAGAGATGGAATGGTGGTTGGGAGGACGAGGGAGAGATGGAATGGTGGTTGGTGAGTGCGGTGGTGGGTGATGGTTGGTGCTTTGGTGTTAACTAGTTACTCATGATTTCTGAATGCATTACATTTTGTTTTACTTTTCGTTTGTTTGCAGTACATAGTGAGAAGAAATGAGGTGGGTGAAATGAAAAGAGTAATATAGAAAAATGTGTGCTCTATTGAATAAAAAAAAAATATTACAAAATCACACCCTTATTTTATTTTTCCTTAAAAACCACCATAAAAAGGATTTGATGACAATAGAAATCAGGTAATTAAGTAAAATACAAAATAAAGAAATAAGAATTCGATTGTTTACAAAAAAAAATGTAATGAACTTCAGAGGCCTCAATTTTGGGTAGGATATGAAGCTCATTGGCATTATACTTACTGTGTAAGTTAGCTAGCTAAAGGTCAGGTGTCAAATAGGTTAATCGGGTCGGGTATTGTTTTAGTTTGGGTCGGGTTATTTCGGGTTTATTATACATTTTTAGCTGGGTCATTTCAGGTTTTGGGGCAAATTCGGGTGACATGTAGTCGAGACACTTTGGGTCGGGTCACTTTCAGGTATGAGTTATTTTAGGACAAGTCGCTTTCGAGTATGGATAAAAACACTTATGCTAGTACAATTTTGCAAATGTAACTATTTGTAAGGGATAATTGTAACTGATAAAACTTTATTTTGATGTATAAAACAATAATATGACTTAGGACTTGTCGTTTCGGGTCATCTTGGGTCACTTCAAGATCAGGGTCAACCACGGGTCGGGTCTTTTCGGATCGGCTCATCTCTCATCGGGTCCAACATTGCGTCAATCAAGGTTTAGGTTGAGTCAGGTTAGGTTAATTCGGGTACTGGTTCAAGCAAGTTCGATTCAGTTTCAGGTCTCGGTTTAGCCTTATCTGGCCGGGTCATTTGGATCAGATCACTTTGCTAGGTCTATGTGTAACTAATAAACATAGTTTTCAGTCATTTGAGGTAAATCTAAAAGATTTTATTGTTGGAGTAATACGGTATTGTGGGTTACAATATATACAATAATATTTACCTAAGTTAGCTAAAGCAATCCCATAATCTTAGCCTAGGATTAGGGATATCAATCACTAATTGATCCTACAATCAAGGAGTCAATCACACTAATTTTGCTAACTAATTATATACAAAATATACAATGAATATGCATATTGTAATACACCCCACCCATCCACCCACCCCCCCAGTCAAAGCGAGATGAGGTCGTATGTTGAGACTGGATCGGAAATCGCCAAATACGATTTTAGGCAGGCGTTTAGTGAAAACATCCGCAAATTGATATTGCGATGGTACGTGGCGGACTTGAACCTGACCGAGAACAACTTTTTCCCGTACAAAGTTCATATCTAGCTCTATGTGTTTGTTAGGTTGGTGATTGACGAGATTTCCGGAAAGATAGACAGTGGATATGTTATCACAATAGACGACGATAACTTTTCGGATAGGACATTGTAGTTCAAGTAAGAGGCTACGTATCCAGCAGGACCCGGCCACTACATTCGCTACACCTCGTTATTCGCCCTCCGCGCTAGACCAGAATATTGTAGCTTGACGCTTGGAGGACCAAGAAATATGATTTTCTCGTAGATAGACACAATAAGCGAAAGTCGAGCGTCGGGTGTCGGGGTTTCCACCCCAATCGGCATCGTTGTAGCCTGTCAATGAAATAATTGATGACTCTTTAAGAAGTAATCCATAATGGGAGGTGCCTTGCAAGTACCGAATTATGCATTAGAGAGCATTGATTTGAGCGTCACGAGGGTCGTGCATGTATAGCTAGATTTGTTGCACCGCGTACGAGATGTCAGGATAACTGAATGTCAGGTACTAGAGAGCACCCACAAGGCTTCGCTATAATGAGGGATCGAAAACAGGGGTGCTTGATATGGCGCTAAGTTTAGATTTTGGGTCCACCGGAGTTTGAGTGGGTTTACATGAAGTCATCTTGGCACGAGCAATGATCTCATCGCCATATTTTTTTTGGGTGAAGAAACAGGCCAGTGAAGTGTCTTACTGCCGAGACACCAAGAAAAAAATTCAGCGGTCAGAGGTCAATCATCGCGAATTCTGAGCGGAGGTGTGCCATAATTTTTACTCGGAGAGCATCGGTAAATGGTGCAATAATTATATCATCATATAGAAGAAGTTAGGCAATATGAGCATCGTCTTGATAGATGAATAAAGAGTTGTCAGATTAGCTATGTTGGAACCCAATGGTGGAGAAATAGCTAGCAAATTGTTGATACTAGGCTCGCGGTGCTTATTTGAGGCCGTAGAGAGACTTCTTAAGGAGACATACATAGTCGAGATGTGTATGGTCCTGGAACCCGGGTGGTTGATGCGTATAAAATGTTTCTGCAAGATGGCCATGGAGAAAGCATTCTTAATGTCAAGTTGATGGATTGACCATTTTTTAGAGACGACTAAGACGAGCACGGTGCAAATGGTTGCGGGCTTTACTACGGGACTGAAGGTCTCATCACAATCAACTCCCACTTGTTGAGACCTGTCATTGACAATAAAAAGATCTTTGTATCGCTCCAAATCACCATTAGCTTTAAATTTATGTTTAATCAACCATAGACAACGTGTTATATCGACATCGGGAGGGCGAGGAACGAGGACCTAACTCTTATGCTTAATGAGTGCGTCAAATTCGTTTTTCATGGCACGATTCCAGTGAGGGTCACTAGGGTCTGTTTTTGGACACTTGAGGATGGGTGATGGGCGTCACGAGAATCCTGCATGTATAGCCATATTAGTTGCACCGCGTACAAGATATCGGGACGAGTGAATGTCAAGTACTAGAGAGCACTCGCGAGGCTTCGGTATAATGACGGGTCGGAAGCAAGGGCGCCTGATTTGGCGCTAAGTTTAGATTTTTGGGTCCACCGGAGTTTGAGCGGGTTGACAAGAAGTCATCTTGGCACGAACAATGATCCCATCGGCGTATTTTTTTTTGTTAAGGAATATGCCAGTGAAGTGTCTTACTGCCGAGACACCAAGAAAGAAATTCAGCGGTTCAAGGTCCATTATGAATTCTGAGCGTAGGTGTGCCATAATTTGTACTTGAAGAGCATTGGTAGATGATGCAATATTTATATCATTGATATATCGAAGAAGGTAGGCAATATGAGCACCGTCTTAATAGACAAATAAAGAATTGTCAGCTTAGCTATGTTGGAACCCAATGGTGGAGATATAGCTAGCAAATTGTTGATACCAGGCTTGCGGTGCTTGTTTGAGGCCATAGAGAGACTTCTTAAGGAGATATACATAGTCGAGATATGTATGGTCCTAGAACCTGGGTGGTTTATGCATATAAACTGTTTCCACAAGATGGCCATGGATACGGGCAAGCCGAGAACGGTGTAAATGGTCTCGGGGTTGACCATGGAACCGAAGGTCTTATCACAATCGACTCCCACCTGTTGAGACCTGCCATTGACAATAAGACGATCTTTGTATCGCTCCATATCACCATTAGCTTTAAATTTATGTTTAAACAACCATAGACAACGCGTTATATTGACATCGAGAGGTCGAGGAACGAGGACCCAACTCTTATCTTTATGAGTGCGTCAAAATCGTCTTTTATGGCCCACTGAGGGTCACTAAGGTCTGTTTTGGGACACTTGGGGACGGGTGATAGCGAGGTTGTGGAGCATAATTCAAAGAGGAAATTTGGTTTAAAAATGTCATTCTGGCGACGGGTTTGCATTTAGGGGGATGATGGGTAGGCAGATTCATTGTCAGTGGCCAGAGAAGTGTCATAGGGTGCGAAACAGGCGACAATAAAGTTATGACATTGGTGACACAGGGATGTGACACTGGTGTATAGGGAGGTGTAATAGGGTCAACTACAGGTGTCATAGAAGGGTGAAAGGCATGTATGTAATGGTTCATGTAAGGTGTTGGGTCAGAGTCTAGCAAATGATAGGGTATGACCGGTGTCTGGTGAGTCAAAGGGGATAACTGATTCATCGATGGTCATATGTCGACCAATAATGACTTTCCGAGTGGTCAAGTCTAATCACTTGTAACTGTGATGGTTAGACAAGTAGCTAATAAAGACGCACGATGTAGCACGGGGGGCAAGCTTATGAATAGTGGTTGCAGTTGTGTGGGGATAACAAAGGCACCCGAAAGTGTGGAGATGGTCATATGATGGTACCCGATAGTAGAGACTTGAAGTAGGAGAGTCAAATTGATTTACCTTGCTAGGAAGGATGGTGTGGATGTATGTTGCCATAACAAGAGCATGGTGTCATATGGTCGGGGGCATATGAGCGTGAATGAGAAAGGTACGGATTAGATGGTTTTGTTTAGTGTTCTTATTTTGTGCTCTAACTTATCGTTTTGTAGGGATGTGCAGGGACAGGAGAATCGGACGAGCATGCCCTGGCTAGCAAAAAATTTATGAGATGGTGAATTATCGAATTCACGATCAATGTCACGTTGTAGAGTTTTGATGGGTAAGTTAAATTGAGGTTTAATTGTGTTGTGAAAAGTGGTAAAAATATTATAAACTTGGGATTTATTGGTAATGGGAAAAGTCCATAAAAATTTGTAATGTCGTCCAAAAATAAGATATAATAACGGTGACACATAGAACTTGATATAAGCGATGTCCACAAATCAGAATGTAAAATACCAAACAGGCTAACAATGTTGGATAAAGATGCAAAAAAAGGAATTTTAATATGGTTTCCTAACAGACATGAATAACAAAATGAAAAATGGTTAAGAGGACGACAAGAAATGTTTTTATTACGACAAAGAGAATTAAATATAGCGGAGCCGGGATGTCCTTGGCGTCCGTGCCAGGTGGTAGACGGAATTGTAGTAAAGGCATGAGGAGTAGTGGTGGCAACATGGTTAGAGGAGAGTATAGGGTATAGGTCACCCGTGTTATGGCTTCTCATAATCGGCATCCCCATCTTGAGATCCTTCACAGTAAAACCAAGCGCGTCAAATTCGACAGAAACATGATTACCGGTAGATAATTTTCGGACCGATAAAAAAATTGTTGTTTATGTGAGGGACATGGAAAACATTTTTTAAAATAAGTGAGTGATAGGGAGTAGGGAGAGAGGCAGCACCACGGCCAACGATAGGGATCGTATTGCCATTACCGACCACTATATGACGGTTGCCACTCAAAGAAGAATAAGAAGAGAGTACCGTTGTTCGATGTCATGTGCGACGATGCTCCCGTGTCCATATAATAGTTGTTGTCAGGTTGTTTTAAGGTGAAAGTTTGCATAGCCCCTGCAATATCAGTCGGAACGAATGCTCCTGGCGGCGTATTGAATAATGTATATGCAAATAATGCAATACGGTTGAAGAATGAAGGTGACGCGACTTTAGCCTTATCAAACTTATTGAATAATGTATGTGCAAATAATGCAATACGGTTGAAGAATGAAGGTGTAATACCCGAGATTTTTAATGCTATTAGACTGACTTTTGGACCAACATATATCATTATCGAGTTTTACTAAATCATTGACAAGTAGAATTGGTTGGCTTGTACTGGCGTTCCAACTCGATCAAGCACTTGGTGTACTCGATCGAGCAGTGATTGCACGACCGAGAAAATTTACTTTGCTCGGTCGAGTTGGCGATGTTACAACAACGCTTTGTATTTTCTTATTTTCCGACTTTCTTAATTATTAATAACTCGAACCGACTTAATACCTATGTAAGCCTCTATAATTTCAGCTTAAAACACTTTTGTTCATTACTCTAAAACACTAAAACATAATAAGAGAGAATAGAGGGAGAATAGGCGAGGGTTGGAACTTTTAATCAGTCATTCTTACCGATTCTTTGTAAGTTGATCTAATTTTGTCTTAATCAATTATTTACGTTTCAAATCTCTAGTTTATAGTCCGTGACCATCCATATTTTAACCGAGGAACCATGAACACGGTTGAGCCGTGTGATTGTCGAAACCTTGGGAGGGATTTTGGGGTATTTCGATTGCAGTTGTTGCGATTTAATTGCTTGTAGTGCTTATATGAATTATATGTGCTATTTAGGTGGTGAATTCGTAGAAGAATGCTTCTAGTGGTTTCTTACTTTGTTGCTTGGAGTATTTTACAAAAAGGTAGGAATTATTTACTAAATCGTTGTTGTTATTGTGGATATTGCTTTATTATATGTTGAGACTGTTTTATGCATTGGTACTAATTGGTAATATATGTTGAGACGGTTTTTATACACTAGTATTGAGGGGTAATAATTGTTGAGATGATTTACTATATTGTTGTGGTATTATTGTGTTATGGAGATGTTACGTTGACAAATAGGGTTATATATATGTGTAATTTATCGGTAGGCCAGACACAACGTGGCTGGGTCATGATGTACAGAGGCCAAGCACGATGTTTTTTGGGGTATGAACGTGGACCTGATGATGAGAGGCCATGTACGGTGGCGTCGTTGAGGTCGTGATCCAGATGCATTGTCGTTGACGATGTTACCGGGTTGTTGTTGTTGTTACTGTTGTTGTTGCTGCAGCTGGCGTCGTTATTATTGTGGTTGTTATTATGTCTATGGTAATTCTGTTGCAGGTGTTGTTAATATTGTCATCGTTTTGTTTAGTAATTTATATCCAACCTTTGGTGGACGTTGCTATCTTTCTATTTGTCAAATTATTTTCAACGCTGTGACGAATCAATTGACATTTCCGTCAATTAGGGAGCAGTGATTCTAACAGGTAATAAAGATTGAGCTGGATGCTATGTTGCGGGGCTTGGGGCGTGTCGAGTTGGAGAACGGACCGAGTATTAGCTAGTTGTGTCTAATAAGTAGTCATTGGACTTTATTTTATATTTTCGCTGCTTTGTACTTATTTAATAACTCAGCCATACAGTTATTCAGTTTGAACTTGTAATAAAACCTTTCAGTTAGTTTATTCAGTATTTGCATTAATTCTTTAAAGTATCTTTGTATTGTTTACTTTTGATATTCGTTACCCCTGGGCAATCGAGATGCATGGTAACAGCCTTGTTTAACCAGGAATGTCTTGCTAAAGGTTGTTGGTCAAATAGGGGTTTTATAGAAGGGTATTTCGTCCAGGGAAAATTTTAAAAGAATGACTCAACCTTTACTTGTTTCTCTTTTTATTAGCCCTCTAATTTATTTTAAACACGCCGATTTTTTTATACATTTATGAATGCACAAATTGTAATATAATAATCTTGAATTTTAAATTATAAAAAAATATGAAAATTTGATATTTTTATTAGAATAATTAAGAAAAATAATTCAAACTATGGACGACCTTAACTTTTCATATTAATACTACATTTTAACTATTAATAATCTCAACTATTCGCCTCGGCTTCTCAAAATAGACTAAGGTAGATTTTAACTTCTTGTTTTTGTATGGAAAAACTTATGTAATGCTAACTAATCAATTTACACTTTTCAAACAATCATCCCTTCATATATTTTGGTTCGACATATAATACAATTAGGGTGTTTATTTTGAGAAGAAGACTTAATAGTTGGATTATTATTGTAAGTTAAAGGGCTTTTTTTTGTCAAACACTACCTTTAAAAAAAAAAAGGTTTGTCATACACAACCTTTGATAAAAATTTCTTGTCAAACACGACTTTTTGGCCGAATTCGGACAACTTTCTGACCACTAGCAATGGTGTGACTTTCAGTCGATATTTGAGATAGCAAATAGGGTTGGTTTGAGGTGTTTTTGGACTCGTTGGAAAGGTCGGAATATAGGCTTACCAGGGATTATCAACACAGTGGTCTTATGTGGGGTTGATTGGTGTGTAAAGTAAGGCTGGTCAGATAAGGTTATTGTAAGTCTGGAGGGGTGGTCAGGGGGGTTTTCATGGGTCTTTCAATGGTGTTATGATAATTTGTTTTGTCTGAAATTTGGTACGTAAGTAGTGCGGAGTGCAAGGTAGGTCGTAGTTGTATTGTTTGTGGTGGTTGTTGAGTGCAAATGATGGTTCGAGGGGAGTGAATTGGAGGGAAAAACAAAACAAAATAGTCAAAATAGGTTTTCACATGTGATACACTTACGTGACCGAAAATGCTCCACATAAGACCACCTTTGACCACTGTACTGACAACCCTTGGAAAACCTGTACTCCCACCTCTCCAATGAGTCCAAGAACACCTCAAACCGACTTCGTTTGCTATCTAAAACATTGACTGAAAGTCACCCCATTGCAAGCGGTCAGGAAGTTGCCGAAATCCGTCCAAAAAGTCATGTTTGACAACATAAAAATTATGAAAGGTTGTGTTTAACAAACTTTTTTTTAAAGGTAGTGTTTAAAAAAAAAAAAAAAAAAAAAAAAAAAAAAAA
>JAOWBH010162040.1:0-11215 GCA_028566215.1 Silene coronaria
GAAAATGACTCATCGAGTCAAAACATGACATTTGTAAAAATTGATTTTTCAAATCAAATTAAAACAATTTATCAAATCGAATTCAATACACGATTTTTCAAATCGTAATAAACTCATACTTAAATTTTTAATTTTATTTTCAATAAATTTATTTGATAAACTCAATTTGACTAAAATAAATTCATCGGAGAGCTCAAAATATTAAATTTAAATATCATTTAAACAAAATATTTATCGATGACATTCTTCTTAATCAAAAATGAAATTAAATAATGATACGGTCAAACTTAGAATACAAGTTGTCCTATCATCGGGTGTTTGTCGGGATTTTTATTAATGCCAATATCGACAGATACGGTATCTACACATGCCATTAAAATTAAATCGATATTAAGCTCTATCGACATTTGATTTTACTACTTTTTAATAATTAAACTTAATGAAAGATAGGGAAAAACTAATTGAGCTCTACACAACACTGAAACATCGACAACCTAGTTACTTCAAAAGAATCCAACAATCATCCTTCATAAAGGGTAGTCAAATATCGAATTTAGTATGACAAAGTTAGAAATCATGTTCAAATAAGATGTGATAAAGTTACAAGCACATTACAATCAAACTTGAAGCTGGAAATAAACTCACCATATCAATAGGAGGGAGGGTATGTAGTGATGGCTGGGCGTCCATAAATGGCAGCGACGCGTTCAATGGATGAGATGGTATCATTATTTAAGGGTTTGATTGTTAATCTTTATTAATGTAAAACGTTTTTATAAAATTTATTAGGAAGAGGATGAGAGGGGGAATAAGTAAAAGAGAATAAAAGGAAATGTAGAAGTTGATCTGGGAAGAAGAAGAGAAACTGAATGACAGTAAATTTAATAGAGGGGAATAGGGAATGCCGAAATAGTAGCTGATTAATGATCTGGTGTCTTAATTTTGATAATTTTCTCATTTATTTTCTTTCTTTGTTCACACCGCACGCGAGAAATAAGGTGAGAGCTTATTTGGCATATATAGTAGTGTTATATGTTGCCAAGTGGACTCGGTTGTCATGCCTTTTAATTGTTTTTATTTATAGACTTGTAGATAGACTTTAGCCTTCATTGCACTTTGCTCAATTAATACATTATACCACCAGTTATATAGTGTTGTATGGTGTAGAACTCGAGCTCTGTACTAAAATTTTCGAGTTTTGTTTTAAAGAATGTGAGTTATAGTGTAAAGTATCTGAACGTACTTACTTAAACATAAAAAAAAATAAACTTTGAACAACTCAAAAAAATTACACATAAGTTCGATTAAATGTATAGTGTTGTACAATGCTTATTATACAACTGGTGGTATGGTAGTATTTGTGCACTTTGCTCCTGTGTGTCTTGATGTATCAAAAAAAGTTAATGGTTAAGGATCTAAAGTATCAAAGAAAGTAAACAAAGACTTATCGAAGTGTTTTATTCCATCATTGTTTTTGTTACAAGAGTGTTACGAATTTGAGACGTTGAAGTAGTTGAATGTTCAGGGACACTTGATATTAGCATGGATAGTATTCGAAGTCCGACTCAATCCGAATCGAATTGAGACTAAGTCGAAATCAGTAATAACCGAATGATACCTCAAACTGAAGCGATTTGGAAATCCGAGCCTAGGAGGGAGTTTGAGTTGTGCTTGTGGCCCCAATGACTTTCATTTGTAGTCACCGAACGCAGAATATAAACAAAACCCCATCTTTGTAACAAAAGAAGAATACAAGAAGCAATAACAACGTTAAACCTCGACAGTCCAGTCCACACTCTCCACAGTTACCACCTTGAGAACTGAGTATGAAGATAGCAGGCTTGAAATCCCTAGAAACAGCACACGAAGACTCAATATGGGCAACTACATGGGTCCCACCTTCAACCACCAGACCCCACGCTTTACTCCTCACCGGCGCCCTTGACGAAACCGTCAAAGTCTGGAGAACTGGTCCCACTGACGATGCCGTCATCCTTGAGCGCACCAATACAGGTCACTCCCTCGGTGTCGTCTCCGTCGCCGCACATCCTTCTGGTGTTATCGCTGCCTCTGCCTCCCTTGACAGCGTCGTTCGGGTTTTCGATGTTGATACTAATCATACTCTTGCTACTCTTCAGGCTCCTCCCTCTGAATCCTGGCAAATGCAATTTAACCCTAAGGTACCTATTCGGCTATTCTCCTTTTTTGAGATTCAATTCGTCTATTGTAACGCGGTTTTACACTAATATTATGCTCTTTACTAGGAAATCAGGTGTGAATTTGGTGTTTAGGGTTTTAACGCCTGTGTCAATTATTTTGGCTTTATTTTGTTTTCTTTGTTTCGATAGAGGGAAAACGCTGTCGTTACCTTTTTACAAGTTGTGCACACTGAGTAAACTCTTGGCATACTTGATAGATTATAGATCAATCATAGGTGCATCACCCTTTTTTATCTGCGTAAGCGATTCCTGACTCAGGCATAGTCTTCTGCATCCATATGGATCATTTGGGAAATTCAGCTTAACTTTTGTAATGGGGTTTTGAGGTTAATAATCTTAATATGGTGCTTAGTTGACTGTTTTGGCGTAAATTGGTCTTACTTACAGTTTTAACCTAACCGAAGTATTAGATTACTTTAACTCGTTTTCTGATTTTTTGCTGTTGCCAACTGACTTCTTTTTACCTTAAAATGGCCCCCTTCATTTCCCTCCTTTCCAACTTACGACCTAAGCTATGGAAATTAACTGCTCACTTTACCTCCGATTCCTTCCTTCCAAACAAGACCGTAGACTTTAAGTTTGAAGTGGCATAGGTTAGAATTCATCTCTGGAATGTAGTAATGTACTTGTAGCGTGCCTTGGGATTTTGGTGGTAGTTCAAGTTGTGCCTTGAGATTTGAGTTCTAATGTTGCTAGTTAAACTCAGACTTCTCATTCAAATTGAGTAATATTACGCATGAGAGTGCCAGCTGATTCTGTTTCAGTGGCAAAAGGTTTACCAATATAGCAAGATGACCTGCCATTAGAGGATTGCATACATTATGTGTGTTGCATTTCCAGGAATCCAGCTAATACGGTCTCAACTCATTAGATTAAAAATATCCACTATTGAGCTCTATTGTACTACTTGATGCTTCAAAATGTACAACAGATGAGAGGGAACACTATGCCGAAATGTTGAAATAAGGAACACGCTTATCATTACTGAATACGGAGTACTAATTAGACTGTTGGTGTGCTGTGTATGCTTTGGTGAATTGACAAATTCATCAGTATTGTATACTCGTTGCTTCACTTGTCCAGGAAATTTTGGCTAAGATTATCTAAGATGTTTATAACTGATCATATTTAGTACTGAACTTCAAGAATTAGCCACTGTTGCTTTTGGTGAAGCGCATTTCAAATCTTTTCTCCCTCTATATTTTTCCCTATTTGGCCCCATAGGAGAATGGCACAAATTTATAGGGTATTAGAATAAGCAAGGGTAGTGTTGGTCTTATATGTGGGTTCTCCTCCTGACAACTCTTCTTTCCCTCTTCTATCACAATATATTTTTGTCTGTCTCCTTTTCTTTCCTCTCTCCTATCATTGTACACCTCCACCACCACTCATTCACCTTCAACCCCGCCTCCTTCCATCATCATCGACCCCAACTTATCCACCCTTCATTATCCCCTCTGCCCCCACCTCCCTCTATCTACTTCCCTCAACTATCCCAAAAGCCCCACCTCCCTCCAACTTCCCCTCCGTCTCACCTTTTTTCCCTGGTTGCTCTACCGACTACCATACAAGAGGAATGATTACATGGAGGTTTCACTGGTCTTGCTGGCCAGCGGCGCTTGGGAAGGAGGGGCAGGGAGGTTGGCATCTGATGGTGGTGCAAAGGTCTGGATTCCAGTAGTTAGCATGGGTCGTTGGATTAGGCATTAGAATGTCTACTTACGTTGATGACTTCACAGGCTCACTATAATCACCACCACCAGGCCTACCCTACCCCACTCGCAAAATTTCAGAGCAAAAAAAACATTTACAGTGTAGAAATTTGTAGAGAAATACTTCTATGTTCATTTTTTGTGAAATCAATGATTTACTCGTAGATCTGAAAAAACAATTTTGATTTATTTGAACCCTTGAAGGATAGTGAAAGGGTAGGGATGAGGTGAGGTGAGAGTTTGAAGGTCGAGAGGTTGGTTGGGAAGGGGGTGTGCTTGTGTCGAGAAACCGTTTGGTTGTGAGGTTGAGAAGAGGGATTAAGGTGTACTGGGGTTGCCGTGTACATGAAAAGGAATATGGGAAGAAACTGGGGTGAGATATGTCTCATGCCTACCACAGTTAAAACTTTTTTATCAATGATCAGAAGCTGAGTAGTCACTACAAAATACTCGTCGGATAGTGCGCATTAGTAGCTTCTGTCCTTTTGTTTTGGTCCAGGTTATTCTCTTCGTAAAATTTGATCTGATCCTTCTCTGATAGGAAATCACACAAAGTGTTTTTGTGCAAGTGCGTGAGTTTGTCTCATTTGGTTATGCAGTTAGAATTGGTGAAGCCCATTTGAGGGATGAGCAGGCTTGTCAACTGTCATTGATGCAATCTAATTACGTAAATCAATATTATCAATTTTCTCTGCACGATTATTAAGCTTGGGCTCTATACTCCAAGTGATCCTTTTTTTTTTTTTTATGTTTTAAAAGACATAACAGGTAGTATTAATGATGATACTGGATAAAGAAAGAAAGAGTGACAAACATTTCTGTCTATTTTCTGTGTTTGTTTCTCATTCCTATTATTGATGAACACTTGGTGCTCTCAGTATTCAAATATAATACATTTTGTGTATGAAGTTCATCTCAGCCTTTAGACTGTATGTTGGTCTTTTTATCCTACTTTAGGCAGTAGCTTCAGGAATGCTAAGCAAGTGTTGATTGTTGTTCGATCCTGTGTGGCGAAAGTTGAGACAAATGGACTGTGGTCATATAATTTGTGTTAAGCAGGTCCTAATAAATTCTTAGAAAACTCAGTCACATATTCATTATGCTCAATATTATACCTCAGCATCTGATACTGTAAAGGTTAATGTTTTTTTTTTCCTAGTTTGATCCACGTGTAGAAAACTAGCCCATTCCTTACAGTATTTCTTCACAAATCAGTATGCCATTTGTGACTACAGCATTCAAGTATGAACCTCATTGATCTACGTACGTGTGTCTTAGCTCCATTGATTTATTATTCTTTGAAACTGGATTATATTGATAATATACTTCTCAAGAAAATTAATTATATTGATAGAATAAAGTCAAATGACTTGCTCAATTAGTTGTGCTTCTTTATTGGCCATACCTAAATACGCGGGGTGAACATACAGGGCCACGGAATTTGTTATGCGTTCCCCCCATATTGCCCTTGTCCTTGCTTTAGTTGGTTAAGGAAAATATGAGGGCACTTTTGTCTTGTGTAGATAAATCCCGTGTCCCAGGATAGCTTGTCCGTGAATTTATGACTACCCTCTTTATTTGGAAATAGCAGTCTCTGAATTTGATTATCGACATTACGACATAATTGATATGATGGGACACGTGGAAACAACATCTATGTGTTTAATCAGTGTCTTAAAATAGTGTCTTTAACATAATATGGTAAGGCTAACTTCTGATTCATGTTTAGAGTAGCACGTATTTTTCTTCTGTGAATTGTTACACTTTGCATTTGCTATTGTACACTTGTACTGTATGCTGTAATGATATCATACTTTGGACATTTTACCATTCACGCTGGACTTCTGTTAATTTGCACGTTGTCTTCAGGGAACTTTGCTAGCAATTGCTGGAGGGAGCAGCACATCGGTCAAGGTGTGGGACACTGCCACCTGGCAACTTGTTTCAACCCTAACAATTCCTCGTTCGGAAAACAGCAAACCATCTGATAAAAGCGCCACTAAGAAATTTGCCCTCTCAGTTGCATGGGGCCCAGATGGGAGACGGTTGGCATGTGGCTCTATGGATGGGACCATTTCCGTCTTTGATATCGATACTCGTAAATTCCTACACCACCTTGAAGGTCACCTCATGCCTGTCCGGGACCTCGTGTTTTCTCCTGTGGATCCTAGAGTCCTTTTCTCGGGGTCTGATGATGGGCACATACACATGTATGATGCAGAAGGGAAGAGCTTGATCGGGTCTTTGTCGGGCCACTCGAGCTGGGTACTGAGCGTGGATGCAAGCCCGGATGGAGCTGCTATTGCAAGTGGGTCAAGTGATAAGTCGGTGAAGCTGTGGGACCTTGGCATGCGAGCCGCTGTACAGAGCATGACAAACCATACTGACATGGTTTGGGGTGTTGCATTTCGACCTCCTGGTGGGACTGGATTACGGGCCGGAAGACTCGCAAGTGTTTCAGATGATAAAAGCATCTCACTGTACGATTACTCTTAACTTTAGTTATTTCTTTAATAGAATGATTTTCGAAAATTCGTGTTTTTGTTTTGGGATTTGTTTATTTGACCATCTAATGGCATTGTTTATTTTTATTTTAAAAAAAATTATTGATTGGAGCTTTCTTGAACCCGGTGTTTATATTTGGATACCATCTAAATTGTGCGGAGTATGATCCAATCCAAGTGCGGAGGAGTAAGGTATTTATGTGGTTCTCAGTTCTCACTTCGTCCATCTGCCTTGTAGTCATTTTTTTTTTTTTGCGATCCAGTAACCATTGGCACCTTACCCCTCAGCACAGAGATTAGATTAACCGATAATGGTTGTCTGGCCTTGAGCTAAATAACCTAGGAATGCATCGGTGTACAACATGGAGACAGAATTTTAATGCCCATGTGATCCCACGGGACATATTTCGGAGTTGGATTTTATTCCAAGTATGTGTCACTTAGGCCGAGTTATGTTTGAGCGTGGGTCACTTTGGGTGAAGTGAGGTCGAGCCATTTTCGGTATGGGTCAGTTGTGTATTGTGTTAGGTCAAATCATTTCTATGTAATTGATGCAAGTTGAAAATGGGAAGAGCAAAAGTGCAGAAAATAACAAACGAAAAAGATAGAATGAAGCTGTTCAATTAATATAAATTGATAGGCTTCCGAAAACATGAAATGCAGTATCCATGAATAAGAAAAGGATACTTGGTTTCAAGCTAAAAATAGATAATTCAGAGATTAAGACAAGAAATTGATTAATTCATTCATTTGATGATTACATTACATCTAATCCATCTATTTATAGTTTAATTAGCTTGGGGAATAAGTAATTAAAGAAATAAATTACTAATCTGTCCTCCCAAGATATTTTGGTGTGTATCAGTTTAATCTTGAAACGTTATTATTAACCTTGTTATACGATTACGAGTTTGGGTACTTCAGCTAGCTACCATCATCGACATCTATGCAAACAAATCAGGTTCATAAGAGTGACTACATCGCATTCTAGAGTGAACTAAATAATATTACTGAACATTTGAGGCCAAGTTTCACCTTGCCTGACATCATCTGCCGAACTGAAATTAAATTAATTCCAAAGTCGTTGATTTTAGATTTTTAGAATAATGATAATGATAATGATAATGCCATATAGGGCTGAGAAAAAAAATTCGAACCTCATTTATAAACCAAAACCCGAATAATGGAGACCGGAAATTCGGGTTATTTCCGGTGCGGGTGCCCAAACCGAATTTTTAAGTACAAATGAGGAGCGGATGCGGGTTTAAATAAAATCAAACCGGAGACCGCTTTTGAAACTGGATTAACTTTTTTCCTGAAAAAACATAAAAAAATAAACACACTCAAGACTTCAAGAGTCGGGCCCAAAACATCAAAACCCAATTTGAGTATCTTGTTCATCTCCGCCTCTCACACTGTCTTTCAACTCTAAAAAAAACCCCAAATTCTAGATCTACTCTATTTGTTGATCAAATTTCAAGATTTCAACGATTCAAGTTTGTATGTATAACTTCTATATGGAGTAATTTTAACATTTGAAAACAAAGTCTTTAGAAACTCAAAATGACAACATGGATTGGTTGGTTATTAACTTACTCTGCCAAGCAAGAGCATTCTACCAGAATCGGGTTTGAAAACCGGTTTTCGGATCTGGTTTGAAAAATCTTGAAATATCGGTTACCCGAATGAAAAGAGGTGCGGGTGAGGTTCGAAAAATTTAAGGTTTTTGAAACCGGGTACCGAACCGGTTCCAAAACCAGGCCGGGTACCCGGTTTTGCTCAACCCTAAATTTTATAGCTCTTATATAGTCTTGTACGGATTAGAAGGGAGCTAAATTAAAAAGGAATTTATGAGATCATATATATCAAACTGATTTTGCAGTAACAGACATGTCCTCTTGTCAAAAACAGATATTCGTTCATACATCCGGATATGTTCAAAGAAAAAAAGATCAGCTCTAGCAATACAGATCAGATGAAAGAAGGGCAGACTGGTCCTTTGGATAGGCCTAGGCGAACCTCCATACCATGGTGCATATCAGGAACCCGATTTGTTTCTGAATCACGTGGATCTGCGTATCATAAGATAAAGACATCGAGAATATTTATTAAAGGCTCACATTACAAGTCAAATTTAAACAGAACCATGGTTTATAAAAGCGCCCAAGACTCGACGTTTAGTGAGGCACGAGCCAAAACACCTTGGAATAAGTTAAGTGTGTTGCTATGCAAAACCATACTTCTACTTTCTTTTTCTTTTATTTCTCCTTTCATGTGCATCATCGTCACTATCTGTATCTTACAGGTCTGCCCTCTTTAGAATGAAAAAAGGGCATCGTTGCGTAATTTTTATATTTTGAAAATGCAAGTATATTTCTAAAAACAGTGCGACTCGCGTGCATGAGGCACAGTCGCACAGAACTTCATTTTAAGTCTAAGACACGCTTTTTTAAACCAAGTTTCACGCCTTGTTCCTCACTGACTCTCATAGCCAAAACACTCATCGCCTCAGTGCGTCACATGCTTTAAAACTAAAAACTAAACACGGTTTATAATCAGTAAGATAGAGCATGAGAACCTTCAAACTCATCTGAGAATGTCATATGGAAATAACAGGCAAATGAGAATGCAAAAAGACACCCTTGCGATATTAAGTGAGAGCGATAAAGCAATTGCTTAAAAGAGTCTTCTCTCAAACATTAGTTTTAACTTTAAGGGTTTCTTGTCAAAAACTACCTTATATTTAAGGGTATTTTTAAAAATACTACCGTATATAATTTTCTTTGTTTTCTTTATTTTTTGGTCAATAACTACCTATGATAAGAGTCTAGACATAATTGGTCTGTTTTCCAGCTTTAACCTATCTCACATGAATCTTTTATGTTTTAATCTTACTTACGCTTGATTTTGGGAAGTCAAGATGAACTTACGCTTAACTTTAGTCAACATTTGTGGTTATTAGAGAAATGTGAAATCCATAAATTTTTCTTATATGAAGTTAAATTGTGGTTTGGACGCAATTGATCATTGTTATTTAATGTAAACATAGACATGTGAGACAGGTTAATGTCGCTAAATCGGCCAAATTTCGCCATATTTTTGGCATATGTAGTTTTTGACCAAAAAAATCAGATAACAAAGGTCGTCTAAAACAAGAAAAATAATAGAATTTTTCCAGATTCACCTAAATATAAGGTAGTTTTTGACCAAAAAAAAAACCCCAACTTTAATATACAAGAACGCAGCCAAGACAACACAGCAAATAAAAAAAGAAGGGGAACAAAGAAGCACATTACCATTCAAATAGTCTTCAAAACCAATGTCATCTAGAGATCCATTATATGCTTCCAAGCCAAGCATCGATGATGGAATTGGTCCAGGTGGTCTTTGAAACCTACGAATTTTGAAATCTCTTATCAGTTTCTCGAAAGCATTAAAATGTAAAACTGTCCAATTTAGACTGAAGCCAACTAGTTTCAACAGAGAAAGAGTAAGTGCCATGAATAGGCAACAAAGATCGCATATACTATAAGGCCAATCCAATCTAAATATCTAATATAAATCGCAAATTCTTGTTCCAGACCACTTTCGTCTGAAACAATAAGACGATTTTGTGACCATTTTATGGTCAAGTGTAACCACAGTGGTCCAGCTAGTGTTACAACTTATTGGTAACCTTTTCCCAAAAGTGGTCAAAACCCCTCTTTTTATTGTTTCAGACGAAAATACCCCGTCTTAAGAAGACCAACTCTATCTAAATATGCATTCACACATTATTGTCGTTTGCCAATCCCTAAGCTTGCAAACTATAGGGCAGCAAGACAAGAAATATCAAACTGATCCTGATATACAATTTAATTATAACAATCAAAAGGCTTTGGTGAATAGCCTGCAGTACATAGACTCGGATAATATATTACTGAGTAACAACTAACAAGTTAGATATGGCACACAAATGGTCCACTTAAGCACACATAAACCCCACAACAGCTCAAATGGCAGGCTCATGATATGCATTTGGAGCATCATGTAAATCAACAAGTTGGAATGGTGGTCTGACAGTGGGAGCGCAAACAAGCAAAGTCTAACAATTTCCAAACACATTCAATATCATCCCCAGACCTCGATCCCCTAAGAGGGAGAAAGGAACATTTGCACCCATCAGCAAGAAATACATCAATTACAAACAATGTAGACAACATCAAGTATAAACGTGTCTAAGGACTTCTCTCACCTGACCCTTGGGAATGAGATAAGAGAACATTAGCACCATCAGCAAGAAAGACAATACCGTAAACATGAATAGACAACAGAAAAAATGAACATAAGCATGCAACATGATAGATACATCCTATTGAATAAGCTAAGAAGAATTTACTTGAAGAAAGTCTTTCACCAAAGCCAACCAGAATAAGCTCTTAGCAAGTTAGCATCCTTAGATTTTCATTTTGGATTTTAATCCATATTGTAAAAAGCTCACCAACCATAGTGTGTATAAATCCTATCAAGCTTGTAATATGATCCCAACAAGATAACAAGAAGGAAAGGACTAAATACACTCCTGTCATTTTCTGTTATTTAAAGTTCAAATGGACTTATTGATGAAGAACTAACGAAATTTTTGGTCGTTTCTAAAGAGATACTTACTCCAATACATCATATCATCTCTCGTACCCACTTCTTGTACATGTGTATGACTCTTCAACACTTCTTACTAAACCACAAACATTATAATTTTTCAAAATAGCTGCTTTTGACACTTGGACATACCACGGTGCTG
>JAOWBH010162062.1:0-10910 GCA_028566215.1 Silene coronaria
TTATAAAAGGGAGTTATTTATAATTTACTCAAATAACAAACTAGTTGGATTAGGAAATATCAAAATTTCCTAACCTTATTCGAAATCAAATAAGCTAAATAACTAATTTCACATGGTTTAGAAATCTGTGTATTCTACTCGGTCTAGGGAACCATGTCAACCACCTTGTTCTTGTGTATTTGGGACACTTTTCGACTAATCAAACTTCGTATTCGTTGTCCTCGAATGCTCTCGCGTCATGAAATGCCTGGAATATTGCAAAGTTCGACACGACTCGCGTCACTTTGTACCTTCACTCACACACGACATGGCACCTTATGCGATACTTGACAACAGAGTTCGACACGACTCCCGACTCCCGACACTTTGTAGATCGACACGACTCCCGACGGCCAAACACTTTGCGCAGTGTAAAGTAAGCACTACTTGGTTTGTAGATCTTGACCTTCACCCACATTTGATTGATTGCATTAGAGGAAGTCATCGGTGCTGGGAGAAGGAGAAGACCTCAAGAGTTAATTGGTTGTGAGGAGTACATGCCTAAAGAAAAAAAAAAAAAAAAAAAAACTCACAGGGATGGAGGAACTTTGGGTATTGCGGTTGATGAAAGTGAGTATAGGTTAATTAAGTTAGGTTAGAGTTTCATTTTTCTATGAAGCCAAAGATTAGTTACTCTTTGGTTTCGAATTATGATGGAATAAAGTAAAATGACTCACTAAAGTGGCTACGCTTCTTTCTATTGTGAAGTACCAGTCATTCATTGTAGTTTTCGACGCAATTTTCATCTTGGGTCATTCGGAAACAGTCTCTTTGTGTTTCTAACATAAGGGTAAGACTGTCTACATCAGACCACCCTTACCCCGCAATTTGCGGAAACCATTGAGGCACTGGGTAATGTTGTAGTTATAGGGTTTAATTTTTAAAAAAAGCAAGTGTTGAAAGTTGTTATTGAATGCATTAGTTGTAATATTTTAATATGTTTTATCTTTCCCCACCTCTACTCTTTAGTGATTTTTGTACAAAGTATATTTTTTTTTTTTTTTGGTTATTTCTCAATATTATAATATACTCCCTCCTATTTCACATAACATTTCCTATTCATTGAGGGCACGAGAATTAAGGGTATGAATTAAATTAGGTAAAGTATTGTGGTGGGGACGTGGGGTGAGGTGATTGGAGAGAGGAAAAGCATTATTGTGGGGTGAAGTGATTAAAACAAGTATTGTTGTGAGGTAAGGTGATTAAAATAAAATAAAGTATGAGTATTGTGGGGTATTGTTGTGGGGTGAGGTTATTAAAATAAGTAAAAAACTTTATTAAGTAAGGAAAGAGGGAAGTTATTGTGAACAGATGAAAAGGGAAAAAAGGGGTGGTTATGTAGAGTAGGAGGAAGTATGCTATATATATAAAAAAAAATAAAGAATGCGTGTCGTATCGGTATCTATAAAATAGTCAAGACACTTATTTGATATGTCGGGATGACACTAGTGTGCCGATTCTGAGTAACATAGACCCATCACCATCATCATGACTCCGCCTCCCTTCTCCGCCGGCACCATCGTTGGTGTCGGATTGCCACTGCATGCAAAAGTGATCTCTTGATGGCATCGCAGCGTCCCTCATAACGTCACCTTCATTCCGATAAATTCCAAACCCTAATCACCACTTATGTAACAAACCTTCGTCATATAGTGAACTGGGTTCGAGGGGTATATAATTAATCTATATTTAAAGTGATAAAACTGTACATTTTAATACAAATTAATATTATTTTTTTATAAAAATTGAATACTCCGTATATTTAAACTACTGAAAAATAAATTGACATAAATAGTAATTTACCAAATTGCCCTTTAATTAAATGTAAACTAATTTTCACCGTACATTTTTTAAAGAGGAATCATATCATTTTCATTAAACCTTTTCATTAAACCCTATCTACCTACCCAAAACACTCACCCGCAATCTTTCTTCTTCCCCCCAATCCTCCACCGCCTTCTACCACCATACTTGTTCTTCTCCGGCGAGCCAAACTATAGGCAGCTCTTAGCTCTCTCTATGGCAGCATAGTTCGTTGCTCTGACCGATCTGGTCAGCGATTTCTGGCGAACCAGGTCGCGAACGACCCAGGTCGGGTTCGGCCGAACTAGTTTGTGGTTCGGACCACCAAATCCCGAACTAGGTAACAATGGCTCGGCCTAAATCCCGATCATGCTATGTATGAACCTGTAAGTCAAACTACTCCCCATATGATCGGAAATATCATATGGATCAACACAGGCCACCCCGGAAATAGGCGTCAGTTTTAATAATACAATTAAACATGAAAGACAATGAACATGAATATCATATGCAAACTGGAATGCATGAATACGAGTGTCCAACACCGCTACTCCACAACCAACATCGGTACCAGGGACATACGCACGGTACTCACAATCCGGTGACGGCACCGCAACACCGCCCACCAAAACAATGAGACCGCAATCCGTAAAAAGGTATTCGGGACACACCCGTGGTACCGAGCTCATGCGTTAACCGGACCCTTGTCCGACGTTGCGACGCATCTCAAATGTCTTCAGTCATTAATGTGCACATCCCTATTGGGGTGAAAAACCCAATAGACGATCTAAGCGTAAGACGGTCTCCCGAACCGCCTTACATCTCTTCAACAACCATATATCACACCCACAACACCACCACAACCTCCACATCAACAACAATACATATATCGTAATATGCAACATGATATGCAAATTATGCAAAGCACCTCATTACCATGAATCTCAACATGTCAAACATAATTGTATGAACCGTTATCCATTCTCATGCTTATGATACATGTCAACCACAATTTGAGACAAACCAACAATTACTCAACATTATGATATGATACATTTATGCCAACAACAAGACTAACCACCTTTCCTTTACACATGTTATAATGCAACCCAACCGTCATAGTTAGCCTTTAATCATGCAATTAACCACTAAACATATTATAATGAAATGCCCTAATTATGTGAGACTAATTACAATATCAACAACAACATACACAACATGCTTATTATTGAAACCGAGTAGGATTAACTTGCCTTTTAGCATACTCCATAAGCAAATCCTAGTCAACAAGAATCCATCTCATAAAACTGTCTCATCCTACAATAATCACATAATAACTATCGCAATACATCATATACTATTATACAAAGTAAAACCCCTTATTATTACCCCTTAATTACATATTAAACTAATTAAAATCACTAATTAATAATTCCCATCAAAACCTCCAAAATTTAGGGTTAGAAAAAGAATAAAGAGATTAAAAAGTAGATTTAGACTTACAAAATGAAATAAGCTTGAATCTTCAAGAAAGATGGTAGAAATGTTTAGAGAGAGTTTGAGGGAAGTAGAGAAATGGTTTTAGAGTTAAGAAGAAGGAAGGAAAAGTGTTTTGGAGGTTTATATAGTAAGGCCCAAAAATACAAAGCCCAACACACGGAACCGGATCTGGACACTCGAGACACTCGGTCGAGTGCCACCCCGCACTCAGTCGAGTGTAACAAGTCACTCTGTCGAGTGGGAAAAGATCCGACATTTTGTCCCAAGGTCACTCGGTCAGGTCGAGTGCAAGGCCACTCATGTACTCGGTCGAGTGCACAACAACCGCTCGTGGTGGCAATCCGTCACCGGTGGTGGTGTTAGAGGTGGGTTATGGTGATGGTGGTGGGGTGTGTGATGGTCATGGATGAAAGAGGTTAAGGGTGAATGTATTGGGGAAGGGCGGTGATGGGTTAATTTGTAAGGGCAAAACCGTCATAATATTTGGTATTTGGTAGTAACTACTACTAAGTACTACCACTACTATTATTTTTACTATTATTAAATTTTCGTGTGTTGTGGAGCCCTGTTGGATACCCTAGACACTTTCAAATGATAATTTGTGTTAGTCGGCCCTAAATTATTGGATACCCTATTGGCTTAGCTTTGTTGTTGTCAAATAAATAATGTATAATTTTAATGTTAAAGTAGCCTTGACATTTTTAACGGGGCGCTAGAAAGAAAATTTTCTAAATTTGACACTATCGTCTACTATGCTTTTGTTTTATTAGGTGATAATTTATTTGGATAGTTGATGTAACTTTTCCTAAGATTAAAATTGATGGAAACGCTTACTCGTTTAACCCCCAAATTTTTTAAAGTAATTATATAAGACTTTTTATAATCGGGTATTTAATTTCTCTATTTAGCTTAAAATGTATACTTTTTACTATTTTAATGTGAAGAAACCACAATAGAGAGGATGAAGTGTCCTCTTAGCACTTTCTCTCCTCTAAGAGGACTCTAAGAAGACATCCTCTCTATTATGAGACATATGCTAATGTCCTCTTAATAAGAGGAAGGTAGTCACTTCCTCTAGTTTTAGAGGAAAGAACACCTTGGCCCTTGTGTCCACTAATCACACACTATTTACCATATGGATAATAATTCGTTTACTATTTTATTTTATAAAATTTGTTAGAATAGTTAAAGTAGAAGAGGAAGTATAAGAGGATCCCCTCTATTGTGTGAAAAAATATAGAGAGGAGGATGAACATAATGGAAATGAAGGTGGGTCATAGAAAAAGTAATGTGTCAAAAAAATGAGAGGGTGAAAGAAAAAATAATAGGATCATATAATCCTTTCTATGGCTCATGCTCTTATCCTCTTGAAAACTGATAGGGAAGCTGATACTTAGACCATCCACAACAATAAAAAGATCTACTACTAAAGTTGATATTTTTACAATAATTACCCCAAAATTAGAAAAAGTTTTTATCAAGAGATGACTTTTTATAACATTCATCTAAATGTGATGAGAGTGATGATGAGAATTGTTGCCTTATATGTGTATTTTTATTGTTTTTTTATGTAATGTGGGAGAGGAGGAACGTAATTGGTGGTTTAAGACCATTAAAACTCGGCCCTAAAGTACATTGGGCCTTTTTAAGCCGGCCCATGGGCTTTGTTGGGCCAGAATAAAAGACACAAGCCCTTCAAACAAGTGGGCCGGGTCAAGTTGGACTAATGGGCTTGTGCCATTTAATCAGCTCTAATAAGATGATCCACCCTATTGTGTGAAAAAATATATAGAGGGGGATGAACATAGTGGAAATGAAGGTGGATCATAGAAAAAGTGATGTCAAAAAATGAGGGTAAAAGAAAAAAAAATATGAGGATCATATGATCTTTTCTATTGTTTATGCTCTTGAAAAATAATAGGGAAGCTGATAATAGACACAAAGATCTGTGTATTCAATTAACCATTCATAGACCAATCACATAGTACAATGAGACCAATCACATAGTACAATGAGACGTAGTCAGATTTGTCAAAAATAAATGAATAAGACTTGTGTATTTTAACCTATTATTTAGAGTATATGATATGATTAAATAATAGTGGAACACGAAACAATACTCAGTCCCCGCACGGCCCCACTGCACTGTCTTTATTTCCTTTGTCTCCATTTCTTCTCACAATCTCTTTAAATATTAATTTTTTATTTTACCCTTTTTTCTTTATATTTATACTTAAATTTAGAACCGTTGAATTTTGTCAAAATATGATCCGAATTATTAATAAAAACTTATCTCTCTATTTCTTTTGAGTAAACGGAGAGAATCCGTAACCCAATCCCGCACTACACCTTCCTTATACTTCTCCTTCAGTCTATTGACTTCTTTGATTCCCCCTTACCCTTCTATGTATATCTTACCCCTCTTAGCTGTATCCTGATCTATATTTTAATTGGTTGATATATCTCCTGGGTCCCACTGATATGCCCTAGGCCACAGCTTACAAAGCAAGTGGGGACTTTTTTTTTTCTTTTTTTTGTTTTTTTATCTTCATATATCTCAAGCAGCAAGATAAAGTTTCGATGCTACTTCTTTTATTTCACAATTATTTTCTAAAATACGATAATTTTAGAATTTATAGAGTATAAATATAAACAAAGGCCACATATAATGAGGTAAATGGGTCAAGTGGAGTAAATATGTTGCTGAAATAGGTTAGCAAGTGGAATATTAAAAGGTAATTTAAGATAACGAAATAATGAAAATGAAAGATATTTCTTATTACTGTGGGAACCATATATTTTAATGCAACAGGAGAACTAGTGGATGGTGGAGCTCAGTTTTTTTGTGTATATAAACAACACATCACTACTTCTTATTTGTCAAGCAACCCTAATTCTCATATTGGTTTCCTTTTTTGTTAACTAGCTATCTTCCTCAGCTTTCTATAAATAGAAACGTGTCCTTTTAACCTAAGATTTTGTCATCATGGCTAGGTCACCAAGAGATCCATTGGTTGTAGGGAGAGTGATTGGGGATGTTTTGGATCCCTTTACCAGGTCTGTTACTCTTAGAGTTAACTATAGTAATAGAGAGGTTAGCAATGGCTGCGAATTTAGGCCCTCTCAAGTTGTCACCCAACCTAGGGTTGAGATTGGTGGCGGTGATCTTCGGAATTTATACACTATGGTAAGTTTCTCCGACGCGGTGGCAGCTGTCGGACACAACAGATGTTGGAGTGTCGGATGCTGTTAATTTAGTGTCATGCTGTCGTGAGGTGCTGGATACTTTATGAGTCTAACGCGAGACTTGGGATCGAAGTAAAGTGTTGAAGTAACATAAGCGAACTAAAAACATGCATCCATTTATTCAAAATATAGGCGAGTCTGGTTTTAGGGTTCTATGGTCATGACTCCTGCGTAACAAATTCACGATTAGTAGACTCATCCACTGATACTATGATAATTTGCCAAATTTTGATGATCAGATCATGGTTTTAAATCTCGGTATCGGTTATAGTCGCGGCAGCGGTGAATCTCGGGTGATATCTCGTATCGACAGAGTGAAAAACCGATACAACTTGGCCGAGATTTTGAACCATGGATCAGATACTCTATTATAATTTTCTAAGGTTTGATGATGAATGTTTTGTGCAGGTGATGATTGATCCAGATGCTCCTAGCCCAAGCAATCCGACTTTAAGGGAATATTTGCACTGGTAAGTAAACCAAACAATTTTTATTTTGATATCAAACTTGTTGGAGATGAAGTTGGTTTTTTGAAGATCCGAAATGAAAGGCTTATCATCCTATATTTTCAAGATATCCATGCTTCAGTCGAAATTTTTCGGTTCTTTAATGGCTACAGGCTACAGCTTCCTCTATCTGGACTATTTACATCATTTAAGACCGTATTGGTTTAATTCTTACAATGTCTTCTAAAATAATGGTTTTTTTCACCCTTCTAAAGTGTTTTATAGCTTGCCTTAAGATTAGTCTACCGAATATTGGCTTTAGTCTTGATTTTCGATTGCTATGCTAACTCCGCCTCATAACCCCCCAGTCAAAAATGCAGTGTATAACTACATTCATGTCAAGTATGTGAACATGATCAACTAGTCGAACGTGCGACTTCCATGCATGCTTATTATCATATGCTTTTCGATATTTTGTAACTTCTAATCGGATTCAATTGTTTTGTGTGGTCTGAAGGTTGGTGATTGATATTCCAGGGACTACTGGTGTAAACTTCGGTTAGTCGTTTAAGCTTACTCTTTTACATAATGTGCATAATTGTAGCTTTCAGTTTCATTATTACTCCGTCCGTCTCAGTCAATAGTTTACACTGAGACGGAAAACTACTTCATTTCTTCAGTTTATTTACATATGTTATTTGGATGTTACAGTCTTACGGAGTTATTTTTGCACAAAAAGTATTATGCTGGCTTTTTATACATAGGCTATTTCCAATTTGCATGTTATGGAGTTGTTTTTACTAAAATGCACAGAAAGTATATGCTGGCTTTTAGGGTTTTGTGAACTTAAAATTTAGGGTATTCAACCTATACTCTCTCTGTCCCGATTAATAATTTACACTTTTTTTTGTTATGTTTTATACACTATTTTGTCGTTTAATAATATTAAAAGTAATCCTCCTCTCTTTATACCTTAATATTTGTGTATAAAGCATATTTAAACATTTCATTGAGACAAGGGAGTAGACGGTTAGACACATCTTGAGTCTTGCGTTAGACGCTAAACTATTGAAATCGGTATTTTGTGAAATATAAGTGAAAACAAAAACAAAGCTTTAGTATTTTATACTATACTCTCTCTATTCGAGTGAATAGTTTACACTTACTTTAACCGAGACGGAGGGAGTACTTATTGTAGTTGGTTTATTCATTATCGGGGCAAAACCATGAATCAAACGTATGTAGGGTTAGACCGGTGAAATCAATAGTCAGTTGCATGGAACTGTGTGCATGGTATACTTCGGAACATTTATAATCTAAACTTCCAAGAGGCAATATATAGTACCCCCTAAATAAATTTTGTACCATTGTTACTAGAACTGTCATTCATATTATTAGAAGTGTCATGTCAGTCAATCCCAAATTATTTTAAGAAAATCCTGATGTTGTTGTTGCTATGTACTTGCACAAATTCTCACTTGTGACGAACACTATCCGTCACAAGCTTGTGACGGATAGTTGCCCTCTCACAATAAGGCAAGTGGGAGAACAAACGGGTGCTCTATTTTCTCCCACTTGCCTTATTGTAAGAGGGACATTATCCGTCACAAGCTTGTGACGGATTGTGACGGATAGTGTCCATCACAAGCAAAACGCTTTGATGTGCTTGAAATCACCATGCTTTTTGTGATTCTCATCACGAATCGATCTCTTAATCTTCACATTGTCACAATATATTCAGTTTATTAGTGCATTTTTTTTGTAAGTTTGTCGATTCCTCATGACTTTCAACTTTGAGAGGGTTAGTTTGGATAAATTTGGAACAATTGTTGAAATTGTGGATGAACGAAAGCAAACTAGACTTATGAGCAAGTTTTGAGTTATTGTGGGCAAACTGGGGTGTGTCCACCGTCTTTAATAGTGAGTAATTCGACCCCTAGACCCTAGTCACGGATGCTCTTACAAAGAGGTAACTGTTAGCCAAGAAGTTTACTATTATATATTCGCATGGACACAAAATTAAACGTAAATATTTATCTATTTACGGAAATTTACTCCGTTAAACATGGAAAATGAAGTATTCGAATGTTCTAAATTTATATTTCTATAATGCTTCGTAATGTGAGTAGAACTGACAAAAAATGACACAACAACGTAAACATGACACGAACCCGACACGAAATTAACAGGTTTGGGTTGAAGCTTAATGACCCATTTATGTAAGTGAGTCGACACTAACACGACACGAAATTTAATTGGGTCGGATTTGGGTTAGAGAGTTTGTGACCCGTTTACATGTGACACGAACACAAACACGACACGACCCGATCTGTTTGCCAAGTCTAAATGTGAGTTATGATGATTCTCAATTCTCAATTAAATGTGTATTTTGTTAATTGTGTAGGACAAGAAGTGGTTTGCTATGAGAGCCCCAGACCTTCAGCAGGGATACATCGTTTCATATTTGTGTTGTTTAGGCAATTGGGCAGGCAAACTGTGTTCGCTCCTGGATGGCGTCAGAACTTCTTCACAAGAGACTTCGCCGAGCTTTACAATCTCGGTTCGCCGGTTGCCGCGGTTTATTTCAATTGCCAGCGAGAGGGTGGTTCCGGTGGAAGAAGGTGGTAAAAATTTACTCTCTCGAATTTAGTAATAATATTGTTTTACGGTTTTACCCCGTTTAATTAACATGGTCATGGTCTTATTTTGAACATCTTTCAAAATATAATTTTCTGAAAGTAATTTTTTTTTTTTTTCATAGCAGTTTTATACTTATATACTCCATATTTTAGTATTACATTATATTTAAATTTTGTAATATTACGGCTTTAAAAGTTTTATAGAGAAACTATTACCTCAATTCCGCTACATTATCAAAAAAAAAAAAAAATCCGCTACTTTGTAGACTTTTTTATGTTCTCAAATACATTCAAGTTACAAAAAAGAGCAATTAGATAATAACTAGCAATATGTGACGGGACAAAAAAAGTGCAATTTAGTCGCCGAGCTTGTTCTGTAACTTTTGGGGTATTATAAATTACCCTCTTTCGATCTGTCAAAAAAAAAAAAAAAAAAAACTAGCAATATGTGACTTTGTTGATTTTTTTGTTTACCTTCTTTTTTTCCGTAGATGTGTTAACGGGCCAAATCAATCGATTTGAGTATTGATGCAAGATTTGTCATCTATGGTGCATGCACAATATGAAGCGTATTCTCACCAGTCATCACTGGGTTGAAATCACGTCAGCATCAAATCTGCACTAATATTTTCCCTTTACACTCAAAACAAAATAATAAACATATAATAATTATACACGCAATAATATCGATTATTTAGTGACACGTTCATGATACACTCATGCACATGACATGAGATATCATCATTAAATGTTTTTGGAATTGTACTAATAATAATAATAATACTACTTTAATTAATATTTGAATAAAGTGATTCTTTTTTTTTTTATGTTGTAATATTATTCCAATTGTTGTATGTTATCTTATGGTTTGATGAAGAATATGTGAATATGTGAATATGTGAATATGTTTTTTGTAGGAGGCCTTGGGACAATGATGCATTGTTCCTCATGCAACCCATACGTCATTTGGCTTTTAACTATCACAAAAGGTGCAGATGAATCCAATACAATGTGATGATTGTCAATGATATCATCATGTAGTCATGTACAATAACTCTCAACACTTTTTTTTGTTGCCTAAATCCTAATTATATTAGTACGAGTAATGACTAATTAGATTGTCGAACCCCTGTCCAACAGAGCAACATGTGTGAACTTGTTCACCTGCTCGTCCCTCTCCCAAACTGAGGAGCCCTCGCTTATGAGTTGTAACCAAAACAGTAGACGTATTGTACAC
>JAOWBH010162073.1:0-11213 GCA_028566215.1 Silene coronaria
ACGTTGCAAAACCTATATTAACAGTTGTCCACTTTGTCAGCCCCCCTTCTCCTTTCTATTTTCCCAAATTCCCTCTAATTCTACTCTTCTTCTACTACTACTACTACTATTAAATTTGCAATAATATAGTATAATATAATATTACAAATTTATTAATTTTTTATGGAGGACGGCGACGCGGCGGCGGCGGAACAACCGCAGCCGACTACGTCAGATGACACCGCAGCGGCGGCCGAAGATTCTAGCGGCGAAGGAGTAGAAGAGGTGGAGGAAGAAGACGACGCCGAAGCCCAAAAATTAATGGAATTGATTACTCGTTCGCCTGATACCCCTAATTCTAAACACCTTCATGCCCTTGCTTCTCTTCTTGAATCCCATGAATCCAGGTTTTTTTATTTTTATTTTTATTTCATTAATAATTTCATTCTTTTTATGTAATTTGTTTGGAATTTTGTTACTCTTGCTTAAGACGATTTTGTAATGTTAAAACATAGCCAGTCACTATCTTTTAGCATTAAATGAACAACATGGAAGGAGACCGTTTTAATGTTTTAAACGGTCTCAAATCAGATTTTGTGTAGGTATACTACTGGTCATTCAGCTATGTTACTCAGACTCGTTAACAAGTACCCCGGGTTCGTCTCCACGTGCCATGCTCGGCTATTTTTATGAAAAATATGTATATTTTTGTTTAAAATGAGGTGTCCAAGTGGGCATACCCATGTCCTAGTGTCGAGTGCTCGAGAGAATTAGAAGAGTCGGAATAACATTGTCATTGAGTGTGTTCCTGTATAATTATTTACTCTAGGTGTAGTGTTGATTTTGTAGTTTAACCAAGCGAGATTCTTGTATGTTTGAGGCGGAAAGTCACGTGTTCTCTTGAAGCAATTGTATTATTAAGAGGGAGTGTGACAAATATTGATGAGGGCCATGTTTAAGGTGGTATGTAGATGAAGTTAAGTAACTAAGTAACATTAGGAATGGTGAGCATGTATTGAGTCGAGTTGTTCTCACAACATTTTATATGGAGGAACTTGCGTACTTGAATGGAACCAGCCAACCAGTTCGTCTTTGGGCCTGACGGCTGCATAGTTGCTCCCAGACCAAAGGATAAATGAATGTAGCGCATTAAAAGTTCAATAAAATATAATGGCAAAGTGATTAGTAAATAGATTTTTAAACACTAGACTCAGGTTCATAACCTAGTACCCACATTCATGTACTCTTTTTTCGTTGTTTTATAAAATTTTGTTTCTCAAAATGTCATATAGGCCCCATCCTTAGATTTCGCATAGGACCCTCAAAATCTCGAAGACGGCCCTTAATAGAACCTCGGAAATTATGAATTGATCTAGCTTATGTTCGTGCGTAGAATTTTTATGGTGTAAAGTTTAAAAAACTTGAATGATACCCCTTCCATCCCATTTTATTGACTCAGTTTGGCTTTGGTATGACAATCTGATATTGACTTGTTATTGTTTGAATAATTTGACCAAAACTAATTTTGCATTATATTTTACGTTTATATAATGAAAATGGTCAAAGATGACAACTGTCGACCATCAAATGATCAAAGTTGAATAAGGACATTATTTTGAAAGAGCGCACCTTGGTTGAGACACCAGCCAAAACACCTCAGTGCATTTTAGCGGCGCCTTTTAGATTGGTCACTTAACAAGACTCACTAGTATGCATTTTCAGTTAATTTTCATAAAGATCTCAAGTATGCTATTTCTTTTCTTCATTATTCCTAACTTTCACTCCTTTAAATTTTAGCCAACCTGAAAAATCCTGGAAAAGTTATTGCTGCCCAAAGTTTTATTTAAAAAGTACAAATTTGTTAATAAAAATAGTGAACTTCGTGTTCAAAAGGTGTACTTTTGACTCTTGCTTGTGTTTTTGGTGCTCACTTTATAGGGTGGATTCTGCTTTTGATGAACTTGTACCTATCATTCTATCGTAAATTTGGATTACTGTGCTTATACCTTTTGATACAGGTATATGGCGAAGACGGATCATTCCTCATCTGGTAACAATCGGGTTTCACATAGTATTGGCCGTTTGGGTAATTTGATTCGGGTAGGGACTGTTTCATTGTAGGAATTGACACTTACCGCTAAGCGCTAATATTTTGAATCCGAATTTTGAACATTTGCGCATGCCAATAAATTCAGTTGGTGCCTATATAGTTTATTACTGTGTTTTTGCTAGAAATTATTTAGACTTATGAACTGCTCTATTTTTCTTCAGGAAAATGATGATTTCTTTGAGTTGATATCATCGAAATTTCTCTCAGACCCTAGATACTCAATGTCTGTCCAGGCTGCAGCAGCAAGGGTACTTCATAGCTGTTCCTTGACTTGGATGGTAATATTGGAGAATATTTATTTATTCTCAGTTTTCACGTCTTTGATGAAGATGTCTAAGAGAACATTGGAATTTAGTTCACTGACCAATTTGCTGTTTCTTGTAGTATCCCCATGTCTTTGAAGATGATGTCTTAGAGAACATTAAAAACTGGGTGTTAAATGACAGTGCGGAATCGTCTCGTAATGGTGGCAGATTGCTACACCAAATTGATCAAAAGAAACCCTCTGATTTTGATATGCGAAAGACCTATTGTACAGGACTCCTTGCTGTATGTTTAACCAGGTATCTCTAGCATCTTATGTAATATACTGTGCTTAACGTTATCTGTTAAGTGGTTCTTACATAAGAATTATGTCTTTGCGATGACTTAAAATGATTGTTTGCAGTAGTAGTCAAGTAGTTGAAGATGTGTTGGCGTCTGGCTTGTCGGCGAAGCTGATGCGTTATCTTCGTAAGCGAGTCTTAGGGGAGGCAATTATGAGTCAAAATGACCAAAGTCATGTGGTTGAAAGTATAAATGTCTCTTCTGTTGGTGGAAAAGGTAGAAACGAAATTCATGTCAGGGTGCGACAAACTTTTGATACCACTTCTCTAGATGACTCTAGGACACTAGAAGATGGTGGCTTAGCAGATTTAAGTTCTGACAAGGGCCAGGATCTTTATGATGCAGATATTGATGATGAAAACCGGTGGCATGTTCAGGACTTGAATGATGGGAGGTTAAAAACGGTGGATAAAAATGGTCAAGGAAGATCACTTCATGGGGAAGATTTTGATGAACGCTCGAAAGATGATCCCTCTAGGCGTAGAGATAACCGTGGATCAGCGAGGTCCAGAGGATATAACGGAGTAAATGAAAATAGTAATGAGTCTGAACATCCTCTTTTATCACCTGGGCTCAGGAGTAGAGGAGGGCAAGGCCAGAGCCCTAGTATTAGCGAAAGTAGTTTGATGATAAATTTGGACGGGAAAGAAGTGACTGATAAGAAGTCTAGGGCAACTGCCAGAGAGGTTATGACGGAAAGAGAAGATGCTGACGATTGCTTCCAGGAGTACAGAGTTGGCACGAAGGACATTTCAGATATTGTGAAGTTAGCTGTTAGAGCAGCTGAAGCTGAAGCCAGGGCCGCCAATGCACCTGTTGAAGCTGTCAAAGCTGCTGGTGATGCTGCTGCTGAACTCGTCAAAAGTGCAGCTATGGATGTAAGAAACCAATGGAACACCTTTCTCACCTTCCTCATCCTTGATAGCAGGGTTCTAAAGGGGAGATGACTGGTCACTGGCATCTCCCCTAACAGGAACATGAATTATGTTTGGACTTGTTAACATATAGGTTTAGGCTTCTCATTCTTTGGGGTGAATCTATAACCTATTTGTATCTTATTGAACAAATAGTACAGTAGGGGTATAAAAGAGGAAAAAAAAAAATCTTTGTATTTATATCAAGTAACTATTTTTCTTTTTCATGTGCAGGAGTTTAAAAATACTAACACTGAAGAGGCTGCAGTGTTGGCCGCTTCTAAAGCAGCATTTACAGTGATTGATGCTGCTAATGCAACTGAAGTTTCCAGGTACTAACTTGGATTTGACATATGCAAGTACCACTTTTCTTCTGTGGAAATGATTATTTTCTGATATAATTTGGTTATTTTGTCATGGGTTCAAAAACCATCTATTATTTTGGTGTGTAGGAATCCCCATAGTGTTACCATGGGTTTACTGAAAGCTGAAGTTGCTAAAGCAGATGGAAGTGAGGACACTGTAGAGTTTTCGATCCCAGATAGTGACTTCCTTGCACAACAGAGAGAGAAGTTTTGCATTCAGTGCCTTGAGATCCTAGGGGAGTATGTTGAAGTTCTAGGCCCTGTGCTGCATGAGAAGGGGGTAGATGTTTGCATTGCCTTATTGCTGCAATATTCCAAGGGCAGTACTGATCATGAAGTTGGATCTTTTCTGCCTGATGTATTGAAGCTGATTTGTGCTCTGTCAGCTCATAAAAAATTCGCTGCTGTGTTTGTGGATCGAGGTGGTATCCAAAAGTTGCTGGAAGTGCCACGAGTACTGCAAACATACTTTGGCCTTTCATCATGCTTGTTTACTATTGGCTCTCTTCAGGTCAATTTCTAATATGCATACTAGCCTGTTCTCATTGGAAGAAGCTTTTCTTAGCTTTGCATATTGGCGTCACCCATTGGTCCTTAGAATTGCTATTTTCTCTTGTAGAAAAAATGAAGCTTTTTCTCAATTTCAAAACCTGTTATGCTTCTCCCACAAAGCTATTATGATCTGATGTTGGAAGCACTCTTCGGTTCTTGTTTTGCAGGGAATTATGGAACGTGTATGTGCACTGTCTGCTGAGATCATTAGCCAGGTGGTTGAGTTGGGCCTTCAGCTCCTGGAGTGCCAGCAGGAGCAGGCTAGGAAAAATGCCGCGTTGTTTTTTGCAGCAGCATTTGTCTTCAAAGATGTTCTTGATGCTTTTGACTCTCAAAATGGTGTGCAAAAAGTACTTGGCCTTCTACAGGAGGCTGCTTCAGTAAGGTCAGGGGTTAATTCAGCAACCGTTGGTGCTTCTCCTTCAGGAACACTTAGGAATGATCGGCCAAATGGGGATGTTCTTACATCTTATGAGAAACAAATAGCATACCACACCTGTGTTGCTCTCCGACAGTATTTTAGGGCGCAGTTACTCTTGCTTGTGGACACTGTTCGTCCAAATAAAAGCATTCGAAGTGCAGCTCGCCATAGTCTAAGCATAAGAGCTGGTTATAAGCCTCTTGATATAAGTAATGAGGCCATGGATGCAGTCTTCCTCCAGATACAGAAGGATCGGAAACTTGGTCCTGCATTAGTAAGAGCCAAATGGCCAGCAGTTGACAAATTTCTAACTTGTAATGGGCATGTGGCATTGCTAGATCTCTGTCAGGTTAGAGTCGTTTTCTATATCTGGAGTCTGGACTAGATTCTTATTGTTGAACATTAACATAAGGACTAACTAATTATTATGGATGTAGGCGCCTCCTGTTGAACGGTATCTGCACGACTTGCTTCAATATGCGTTCGGAATTTTGCATATTGTTACATTGGTACCATATAGTCGTAAGTTAATTGTTATTGCCACATTAAGCAATAATCGTGTTGGGATAGCTGTTATTTTGGATGCAGCTAATGGCCCTGGTTATCTGGATCCTGATGTAAGTAAATGATTGATAATGTACATTTGTGGTTGTAACCTGGTCAACACTTGACTATTTTCTGTCTTTGTCAGATTATTCAGCAGGCACTAAATGTGTTGATCAACCTGGTTTGCCCGCCGCCATCAATCAGTAATAAACCACCTCTTCTTACAGAGAATAAAGATAAAAATGCAGATAAAATTGTGTCGGATCGAGCTGTTTCTGTGGGCAATCAGAGTGAATTGAGGGAGCGAAATGGGGAATCTGGTACTGCAGACCGTGTTTCATCTGTAAGTAATATTGTGCAAAGTCCAGCTTCCTGCGTGGCTTCTGGATTAGTTGGTGATCGTAGAATTTCCTTGGGTGTGGGAGCTGGTAGTGCTGGCCTTGCTGCCCAGTTGGAACAAGGATATCGCCATGCAAGAGAGACTGTACGCTCCAATAATGGTATCAAGTCTCTTTTGCAACTCCTTCAAACACGTGTTGTGATGTCACCAGCCACTCTTGATTGTTTGCGTGCACTTGCATGTCGAGTCTTGCTCGGTTTAGCCAGGGATGACACAATTGCCCACATTTTGACAAAGCTTCAGGTATAAACATGTTACTCTCAGAAAAGCTCTTCGCTGATTTGACTTCGTTGCAATCTTAATGCGAAGTGTTTGAGAATTGAGAATGTGATTCAGTTTCAAAATATAAAATTGGATCCAACGTTAGCAATATCTAAGTATGGTCATCCTTGATACTCGTAAACTCATGAGGGCACTTCTCTTTTCTATACTAAATATTTTGATTGCTATGCAAGGAAAGATGCAAGGCATGTTACTCGAAAATAAGTTTCAGTATATTTTTGGTTTTCACAGGTTGGCAAGAAGTTATCCGAATTAATCAGAGATTTGAGTAGTCAGACGACTGGAACTGAGCAGAACCGCTGGCAAACTGAGCTTACGCAGGCTGCCATAGAGTTAATTGCGGTATGATTTAAAGCAATTCTAGTAATATATGCGGTTAAGCAAATGTAAATGTTATTTTACCCTCCACTGTTTTTGAATGGAAGCCTTCTTGGCCTACTGCTTGATGCGATCTTTTGGCACTCAATATGAAATGTTTTCTTTTATTATCTTAGTTGTGTATTGGATTTGTTTGTGAGTGAACTTTAAGGCGATTTTGTTAGTTGGTACATACTAAATGGGCTTGCATAAACTGTCTTGCTTTCGATGTGGCTGTACATATGTAAGTATAAATTACAAAGGCAACCATTACAACAACAACAACAACAACAACAACAACAACAATACCCGTGTGCCTCAAGCGCAAACCACTAAGTATTACAATTTTTGATAATTTGGATAAGCAGTTGGTCTGGTACTTGTATATTGGGGAGTTCCTGCATGCGTGTCTTCTCAGAATACTAGTTTCCTCTTGCAAGGGACAAAGGCACTCACTGTCATTCACAAAAGATTACTAGAAAGGCACTATGCCTCCTTATTTGGACGTCTTTGAAAAAGTGTCCATGTTCAAGCCTGTTATTCTTGTACTGCCCATACTGAAGACTGCAATATATGTGCTCAGAGTTGTTTAACGCTTAAACATCTTGTGGTCCTTGACTCTTTGTGCTTTTAGTTCATGTATCATATGTCAGCCGTAGTTTTGCAATTTATCTTACATGTTTTTTGAGTTGATGCTTCAAACTTCCTCTTTTGATTCACAGATTGTAACAAATTCAGGACGTGCAAGCACCTTAGCAGCTACTGATGCAGCTACCCCAACACTCAGACGTATAGAAAGAGCTGCTATAGCTGCAGCTACCCCTATCACTTATCACTCAATGTATGTTGAGCTGTTCGGATCTGGTCAGTTGGTGGTCAAAGTCAATATTTTAGTATCATAACATGATTTTTGTAATCCTTTTTTGACATTTCTACGGTCAAAGTTTTTTCTCTTTTTCCGGTGGAGCCAAATACTACCTATTCTGTTGTTTATCATTATGCTGTAAAGCAAAATGACTCACTGAATCGGCCACACTTATTTTTAATGTGAAGTAGTAATCATTTGATGCAACGGTCAACGTAATTTTCACTTTGGGTCATTCATAAACATCCTCTTTTGGTAAAGCGGCGTACATCCAACCCCCCCTACTCTTTTGTTTATGGGGAGCCCTTGCGGCATCTAGGTAATGTCGTAGTATACAGAGTTAAAGTTTTGAAACTTTGACGCTCGTAAGAACATCGTGAAATGGAGGAAGTACTAGTTTTCCTGATAGTTTTTTTTTTCAGGGAACTTTTGTTGCTTATACATGAGCATCTGCAAGCCTGTGGTTTATCTTCAAGTGCTGCAACGCTATTGAAAGAGGCTCAGTTGACACCTTTGCCATCATTGTCTCTGCCTTCATCTCTTACTCATCTTGCTACTGTTCAAGAATTGTCTTCTATACCAATTCAGTGGCCAGCTGGCCGCACTCCTGGGGGATTTCTTGATAAGTCAAATGCGATTCAACAGAACAAGGAACCTCCAAATTGTGATTTGTCTGTTTCTGCAAGGAAGCCACTCATTTTCTCATCACATTTAAGTTCCCGAATAAAAACCCGTGTAGCCACTGAGTTTCAAACACCTTTGCTAAGCAAGGGTCACAGTAGCTCAAGAAAGGCACTGGAAACTCCTGCTGCATCATCTTCAGAGATAGCAGCTGAGCCTGATCATTTGAAAACTCCAATAGTATTGCCGTTGAAAAGAAAATTAATAGATCTGAAAGAGGGTGTCCCATCCTCGTCAGCAAAGCGGTTGAATGCCAGTGATCAATGGTTTAAGTCCCCTGTATTCCAGACTCCTACTAATAATGGACCCCGCAAAGGCAGCCTTTTAAGTGATGTCCATGGTTATCTTACCCCAAATACTGGTCTTAAGGATTTTGACGGGAATCAGAGTGCTGATCCTTTTGGTTCGACCCAAAAAAGGCTTCAGAGTGATCTACCTGCCAGCTCAGAAAGGCTAACTTTAGACTCCGTAGTTGTTCAGTACTTGAAGCATCAGCATCGCCAGTGTCCTGCTCCAATAACCACTTTACCTCCCCTTTCTCTCTTACACCCACATGTTTGTCCCGAACCTCGACGAACCCTTGATGCCCCGTCTAATGTAACCGCTCGCATCGCTACTCGGGAATTCAGAAGCATGTATGGTGGGGTCCACGGGAGTAGGAAGGACCGCCAATTTGTTTACAGTCGGTTTAGGCCTTGGAGAACTTGCCGGGACGATGCGACTGCCCTTTTGACATGCATGACGTTCCTTGGGGACTCATCCCAAATTGCTGCCGGGAGTCACTCGGGTGAGCTTAAAATTTTTGACACCAATAGCAATAATATTTTGGAGACATGTACCAGCCATCAGACTCCTTTAATACTTGTTCAATCTCACCATTCGGATGGAACCAACCTAGTTCTTTCTTCCAGCTCTCTTGATGTTAAGCTATGGGATGCATCTTCAATATCAGGTGGGCCTATCCAATCTTTTGAATCATGTAGAGCTGCTACTTTTGGCTATACTGGAACCCGTTTTGCGGCCTTGCCGACTGAAGCATCCCAGCGGGAGATACTCTTGTATGACATACAAACACACCAACTAGACCAGACATTGTCAGACACCTCTTCTGGCCCTTCAGGCCGGGGTCATTCATATGCCCTTGTGCATTTCAACCCGTCTGATACAATTTTACTTTGGAATGGTGTCCTGTGGGATAGACGGGTTTTAGGACCAGTACATCGATTTGAACAGTTCACAGATTATGGCGGTGGTGGTTTCCATCCTGCAGGAAATGAGGTATGTGGGTTAATGACTTATAAGTAAATTACAATGTCATTGTTGATGAACCTCACCGTGTCTTTGGAAAAAATCACTTGGGTGCCTTAAGGAAGGTTTGAGCTAATTGACTTTACTTCCCCATGCTTTGTTTTTTTCACTTTATTGACATGAAGGGTAATAGTCTCTAAGTTCAATCCAAATCACAAGTGTTTTCGAGCATATGGAGTAATTTTGAGAATCACCTTGGTGGTGTCAGTGTCATACTTGTTATTTTTTGTCATTCGGCACTTCCATCATGCTTACATATGGTCATATGTGCAGTACAGAGTATTATAGTTTGACCATGTCAAAGCCTAGGTCATCAAAGTGTGAAATTGCACAAGACCCCAAGTCACTGATGTAAGAAATAGTTGAATCTTGAGCACTAAAGTGAGATTAGTACAAATCTTGGCATCAGCGCAGAATTAGTCCAAAACTCAAAACATTAAGGCACCAAAGTGAAATTATTCCTATGGGTTATGATATTGTTTCTTGTACTTATCTTGTTGTACATGGACACATGGTTATATAAGTATGTGAAATATCCCTTTTGGGGTTGGTATTCTCTTGATGACATCCAATTTGCATTTTCCCGACAGATTATTATAAACTCCGAAGTTTGGGATCAAAGAAATTTCAGACTTCTCAAAAGTGTACCCTCTCTCGACCAGACTGTCATAACGTTCAATAGTACCGGGGACATTATTTACGCAATTTTGAGGCGGAACATCGATGACATCACCTCTGCTGTCCTCACACGCCGTGCAAAACAACCATTGTTTTCGGCTTTCCGCACATTAGATGCTGTCAGTTATACTGATATTGCCACCATTCCCGTGGACCGTTGTGTCCTCGACTTAGCACAGGAATCCACCGACTCTTTTGTCGGATTGATAACAATGGATGACCAAAATGAGATGTTCTCATCTGCACGAGTTTATGAGATTGGTCGGAGAAGACCGCCTGATGACGACTCTGATCCGGATGACATTGAAAGCGAGGAAGATGAGGACGATGACGATGATGATGAGGATGGCTTCGATTTGGGCCCGATTTTGGGCGCGGGTCTCGGTGGTGATGATGATAGTGACAGGGACGATATGAGCAACGATGATAGTGGGTCTGACGACGACGATGGTGGTGAGTTTTTCATGAATGGGTTAGGGTTTGACAGTGGGGTAGAGATTGTGGGAGAAGGCGATGAAGATGACAGTGGCATGGAGTCTTTCAGCAGCGGTGATGAAGATTATCTCTAAATGACAAGAAAATGACTATTCACAAAGCCCCCCCTTCATCCGAAAGGAAATATGGGGTTTCAGGTTTGGTACTCGAGTTGTGGTGCAACTTCGCCAACTGCTTGTTTTGGTCAATCAGTTCAGTTTATAAAGTACCAAACCTCCCAAGAAATCCCGGGAGAGAGACAGAATATCATTAGCGTCTAGTTTAGGTGGTAAAATTATTGAATGATATACTCGTGATTGAAAACCCCATTAATATAAAAAGGGTCATTTTTGCTCATTTTACATGAGAAAGAAAGAGATACTGGAAATATTATTTTCCTTGTGTTTCAAAATTTTGATGTTGTTCAATGTATCAAAATTTTCATCTATGATCCTCGATGATTTTGTTGGTACGTTCTTATTGTCGGTAGACTTTCTTTAATTAGTCTCCCTTGTGACATGCATTATCCGTCACAAGGGAGAGACGGGTTGGTTACATACCATATTATGTATGTGTTTGGCCTAGTTTTTAAAAGTGTTTTTAGTCACTAAAAGTTTAAACATGGCCAAACACCCATTTTTTGCAAAGTTAAAAACTAATTTTAAGAAGCTCTTA
>JAOWBH010162094.1:0-11212 GCA_028566215.1 Silene coronaria
CACCAGAGGATGCGCCTTCTAGAACTGGCGCAACACTTGCTGCGCCTCTTCCAGAGGCTGCCTGTCCTCTGGTTCCTCCTTCTTCTTCCTCGAGCCTTTTTCTGGTTTCGTACTTCTTTTGTTTTTTCCAGTTTTCCCTCATTCATTCCCTTTAATTTATGATTTCCAACCTTTTTGTTTAATCTTTTTCGATTTAAATCATTGATAGTTAATATTAATTGGTTTTCTTCATTAAAATCGATTCTGGGTCGAGAAGTTCAATTTCCAATATTGAGTTTCTTTAATTCGACCGTCGTACAAATTCTTAAGTTTTATTTTCGTCTTTTGACCTTAGTCTTCTAGTTATAATTCGTTCTTGTTTAGGTTTTAGTTTGTAATTTGTGTAATTCATCGATTTCCGTATTTAAACCCGACTTGTATTACTTATAATTCATGTTTAGGAGTCTCGTGATTATTTTTCATATGCTAAAATTCATTAAATCACTTCCTTTGAGTTATAGATGTCGATTAATTGATTAAATTCACTCAATGAGCGTAACGATTTGCGATTCTGACTTTCACAGGCATAATTTAACTCGAGAACAGACGCAACTAGGGATGCGCCTCTTCTAGAGAGCGCATCACCTGCTGCGCCTGTTCTGGGTTGACTTTTGCCTCTGATCTCTGATCGCCTAATTTAATTTGTATTATTTAGGGTCACTTGATGAAAACCGCCTTTAATGTTGCACTTTTTAAATTTTAACACCTTATGAAATTTTTTTTAAAACTTAATACCTTAATGTGGACTCCGTTCATATTTTGATACCTTAAGTAAATTCAGGCCAAAAAAATTATGAAATATGCAAATTAGCCCTAGCTTTATAAACACTCTTACTCAACACACAACTCACACAAACACGCATTCTTTCAGTAAAAATAAAAACCCTAAATACCAATTTTTCCCCAAATTACTTACGACTACTAAAACCAATACCCAGATTAATTGAAGATCATTAAAAATCAAAGATCAAGTTTTGGTCGTTATTAAGTAAGTTTCTTTACTCTTTCCTATTTTTATTTAATCTATCTACTCCTTATCAAACCCTAATTTCCTGAGTTCATTTATTGGGTTTTTTGTCAATTTGACCATTTAATTCAAACTATTTACCAAAATAGTTAATTCATCAAATTATTTAGGATGTTCAATGTCAAATTTTGGATTTATTTTGTTTTATTTTGGATTTATTATTGTCTTATTAATGCTCATTGATCGCGAGTTGTAGGTATGATGATGGAAGGTCATGAATGGCTGATTTTTGTGGTTAAGGATGGTGGTTTAGATGATTTTGGGAAATTGATTGAGAATTAGCAATTGTTAATGGTTAATGATATTTAAAATGTTAAATACCGATTACATATTGCACTGTATACCTCAACTTCGGTTGGGATGATGTATACCTCAACTTCGGTTGGGATGGTGAATACATCAACTTCGGTTTGGATGGTGAATACCTCAGATTCGTCTGGGAAGATCACTTCATATTCGTCTGGGATGATTGCATTGTATACCCCGGGCCAAATATTGGAGGGATGAACGAGAGTTTCGGGATCACTGAGCTCATTACATTTGCATTGTATTCATACATCATATCATTGTTGTTTAGTATCCTACTCGGCCTTTTGGTTGACGTGTTTTCTGTCTATGTCAAAAATAAAATTGATGTCTGCCTTAATTGATGGCATCCTGTGGATCCAATTAATAATTTTCGGTTAATTGGGGAGCAATTTAATTAGCAGGTTTTTGAGATAGCAATCTTGGGAGCTTGGGATGCGAGCATGAACATGGATTGACCTAGAAATCTTAGATCACCTAGATATAATCTAGACAGACATTAATTGTTATTTCATTTATTTTCCGCTGCAAGAGAATTGTATTATTAGTTATTTATTCATTTTGGAAATTTGTAATAAGGTCATTTATTATTTAAGTTTAATAAAGTACTTTGGTTTGTTTTACTTTGTTAATCACTGCCTCGGGAAACCGAAATGGTAACAGCCCTAGCTATCTGGGAATGTCCGCCTTCTCCCCTCGTAGCAACCCCCTCGACCTAACAACTGTTGGGTGGTTGCCTAATCCCCGATAGTTGTAACATAGGAGACTCGTTGTTTCCGGCGGGGTTGCAAAGATGCAACCTCCGCCGAAATATTACAAGGCAAAAAATAGGTCCCTCGAAAACATGTGTATTATCATATTTTCTTCCATATCATTGTCTCTTCCATTCACATTGCTCCCCCCTTCACCTTCGCCTTCCCACACCCAAGTGTCATTTTGAGAAACCTCCACAACAATATCTGAGGGATGAGTTTGCCCATGAAAACGGTTGGGAGCCCCATCCAGTTCATCATCCAACAAGTTCGGGTCATTTTCGTGTCTCGAGTCAACCTTATCAAATCGGATCAACTTTAACAGGTCTACTCGCAAAATTCAAAATACTAAAGTAGAATTAGGTGAAACCTCGGACCATCAAAGTGGAATTAATCATAATTTAAAAAAAAAAAAAAAAAAAAAGAGTGGTTAATATTTATCATCTACTTAATTGAGTATCTCATCCGCGACAAAGCTCCAAAACAAAGAAACCGGAAAAGGAATGGCCCAACGAACACCACCTCCAAATTTGCACCTCCCAAAACACCATTTATCAGCACAGCAGCGTACCAATGGCAAACCTCCTAAATATCAGTCCAACTTCAACAACCTTATCCCTGTATCGCAACCTTTCAAACCCAATATCAAAACGTATAAATAAACCCCAATCAAGAGCTCCAAGAAGACATTGCGTGTCAATGTCTATAGCTACAACTAAGGTTGTACCAGCCATTATTGTTGGTGGTGGTAGAGTTGGTAAAGCTTTACAAGACATGGGTAACGGCGATGATTTGCTAATAAAGAGAGGGGAAGCTGTCCCCCTTGATTTTGTTGGGCCTATCTTAGTTTGTACTAGAAATGATGATCTTGACGCTGTTCTGAAACTCACTCCTCAACCTCGTTGGCCCGGTACATATTTATATTTACTACTCCCACCGTTCCGTCCTTTCTAATGCATTATCCTTTCTATTGAATTGTTGTTCAAACATAAATGCTGATAATCTAGCAGATTTGGTATTTTTCCAGAATGGAATGCTAGAGCCATGGTTTCAGAGTAAAGGTCTTGGAGATGCGGACCAAGTTTTAGCCTATTTTGCGGTGGCTAAGCTTGGAGAACCACCAATTGATGGCAAGACAGATACGAATCCTGAAGGTTTAACTGCATCTTATGGAAAATGGGCCTCTGATGTAGCACAAAGATTACAAGCCGGAGGCCTCACTTGTAAGGTTGTAATTACTGCATTCAAACTATGCTCTAATTTCAACCACAATTACATGGATTCATCTTGCATTTTGTTCACAATTGTAGGTACTTGATAAAGATGCTTTTCAGAAACAAATGTTGGAGAAACTAATATGGATTTCAGCATTTATGCTTGTTGGAGCCCGTCATCCAGGAGCAACTGTTGGTGTTGTGGAGAACGAATATAGATCAGAGGTATGGTGCCCTTCCATCAGTTGTTCGTATTGATTAATTGACGTTGATGACATATTTTCATAGTTTTTCGTATCTCATAAATCTTAAGAATTTCACCAGTGACAACAAATACGTCTTTTAATAAATGATACAAAGCGTAGACTCATAGTTTGCTTACACAAATCACTATGTTCAATTGTAAGACAACACAATAGTAACATTGTCGGGCTAGGGTAATATGAAAATATTTGCTTACAGAAATCACTATGTTCAATCCATATAATTTGTTAGACATTGTTTGGTCTTTTGGTGTATGACTTCTTTGATGTATTCATCGCATATACTCATAGTTTGATTCCAGGGTTGGTGTAATTGTTATTGAAAGAAAGGATAGAAAATGCTGTTAAAAAAAATTCAGAGGTATTTAGTAGAGAATCACTCGCAAAATTAGTCCCACATATGTTCGATCTTGTAATTGATAGGAGATTAAAAAAATATTAAAATAGCATCACCTGACTAAAATAATATTTCTGAGCTATTTAGCAGATTCACTTGCAAAGTATATTATCCCATGGGGTGTGGTCTTGTAATTGATAAGAGACTCAACAAAATAGTGTCAATGAGATATAAAAATTTGAGCTATTTGCAGATTCACACGCAAAGAAATCTAGTCCCACATATGTCTGGTCTTGTAATTGATAGGGGACTCAAAAACAGTGTCGCTGAGAAAATTAGAACTATTAAGATTAACAGAAGATAGTGAGTTAGTATACCTGATTTTTCATCCATTCGTATTCTTGAAAGCCTGAAATAGAGTTAGATTTGTCCGTGAGACTGAAAATATGTAGCTTAGATCTAAATGTGCTTGGACGACAGTTTGTCTCAGGAGGGTCTCACGACGCACTGGTAAAGAAACACATTACACCACCTTCTGACCTTCACTTTAGGAACAAACTCTTTGAGTTAGTTTTTAATACATGGGGACATTGATGCTTCTCCTTTAGGAACAATTAAGGAGATGGTCCTCTGTATTCAGAAGTACCCATTAGCATTGTACAAAGTTTCTGATAATTAGATATGTTCTTTACTTGATCTGTTCTCCCCGTACTAAGAGCCTCAACCCATATATACGTTTGTAGGTGTCCAATCTCATTGCAGAGCTTGCATCAGCAGCTGCTGCGGAAAAAGGTATAGTTTTTGAAGAAGGGATGGAAGATCGGTTATGTGCCTACTCACGTGCTGTAGCGCACTTCCCAACAGCTGTAAAAGAGGTAAAATGTCGTCTCTAACCCAGGGTATATAAAATTGTCCACGTACCACGAACTCTTGCAAGGAATGTGAGATTGTGAGCTTACCACGACCGTTATTTTAGGCCTCATCTGCCCCTATTTTTAACGATGGCCACGCTTAGACACTGACAGCAAATACCTTGATATGGCTGAAACCAATATTTAGTATAATCATAACCTTTGTAATTGTTCGTCACATTACATTAGTAAATTTGTCATTTCTTTCTTTAAAGTAATCACTAATTCTCATTTTTGAGACAGACTATTCCATTTCAAAAGGTTTCAGCCGGGCCTGACCATTTTTATAGCAAAATGTGACCATTTAACGACAACATGTTGAAGTGTTACAGCTAAAAATTGTTGTTCTGGTTACTTTTTATTAAAAAACGGTCACAGTCAGCTCTAAAGGGGTCACATATGGCCGTCTGAAACCTTCAGACGAAAAAACTGACTCATCTGAAGGGTGACTTGCCCTAAAGTAATAGGGTGGCACCAGTTGATAATGAGTTTGATTACCACCATCTCACATACCCAACGTAGGCCCCACTGGTAGGAGAAAAATTAAAAAAGCATGTGCAGGTAGTGACTCGGTGGCATCAAAGGCGGCACATAGCATGTACTCCCTCCGTCCCAGTCATTCGTTTACCTTTTCATTTTGGAATGTCTTATTCATTTGTTTACCTTTCTATATATGGAGTGTTTTTTATGTATGATTTGGTCATCCATACCCATCATGATCCACTTGTAACCACACGTGGTCTCATCTCATCTCCTTAATAATTGTGTCAAAACCAAAGGTAAACAAATTTTGGGACGGAGGAAGTATATATATGAACTCTCTGCTTTGGTCGTTCTCTGTTTTCGCTCATTGCAGCTGCTTAATCTTCGTAAATGTAAACTACGTCACCTCAAATACAGTAAGGCCTTTACAAAGCCGTTATGATATGATATTAAGGCTTTGATATAATCCCATCGACTGGTATGAGAACTCATAAGTCATATCAACCTTGGATAAAGTTTGCTATCGTCAGCACTGAATCATGTATGACCTCTGAACTAATTTTTCATGCTTACCAATCCTGGTTTACTCTCGCAGTTTAAATGGAGAAATGGCTGGTTCTATTCACTCTCTGAAAAGGCGATTTCTAAAGGCAAATCAGATCCCTGTCCCCTTCATACGGCATGGTTAAAGGAGTTGAAGATTGTCTAAAGATTTGTACTCTTTACATTATGTTTTTCTATCCTTGTACGTATCAAGTTCACTAAAACGTTTGAAAACTATTTAACCTAATAATTACTTTCACCAAATAAATACATAATAAGGAATAAACATATACAAGGGACCTCAGATCCCTCCAAATTTCCAAAAATGCAATAATGAACGATAATCAAAAGGTGTATTGTTGCCTCGGCAATGCTCGCTAGCCACTCGTCTTGTAACCCATAACATACACCACCAACATGTCACCTGTCATTCATAAAAATGAATGCCACAATCAGTAGGGAGTAACTCAGGTGTTCTCCCAGCCATATTACAATGAAATAGCATAAGTATAATACAAAACAGATGAGTTTATTAAAACATATTCATCTTAGTCTGAGTGTTGGTTCCTCTTTTCATTTTCATGCTAGTCGGGTGTTGGTTCCTCTTTTCTTTTTTTGGTAAATTGTGTGGTCCTAATTTAATTTCATGTGGGGTAGGGTGTATTGTGTGGTCTAAATTCAATTCTTTAATTTTGGTGCCAAAAGAAAGAGAACCAACACTCAGACTAGGATGAGTACAATATAGGAAATATAAATAAATCATGTGATAACGGAATGTAAATAACCACAACGTGTCCCACTTTACTACGACCAAAAACGACATAGTAGTAAAGAAAGTACGAGTAAAACCCATGACCAAAATGAGGACATAGTGGGCCGGTGTCAATGTACAAATGCTAAATCAACCATAAAAAGTAACGAATGATCTCCCGGTAGGACAGCTAAATAGCACGCTCTCATGATACAACACATACCTCATCAATCATCGGACTACAACACATAGCCGACGTAAGCAGTCCTAGTTTAAATACAGTACCAACCTTTCGGTAACCCGATACTATACTCTCGGAATACAACACGTATCCGTTTCAACGGCTACGGTAACTTCCCTTAACCTCGAGAATCGTAAACGGGCTACAACACATAACCACGGCCGAATAACTTCAATCAAGCCACCTAGTCCACGCCACATGAGCTAAGGTTCGAATTGAAACAATCTTAGGAGATTTGAAATTGATTTAACACTAACACATGACACACACATAGACACAATTTACTTCCACAACAATCAAAGACTAACCATACAACCTAAGGGCGGAAACAAGTACACAAAACGGGGAATGGAAACAACACGTATAAATATAAAAAAATACCACCCTCTATTGGCCGTGCAATCCACTTTGCATCATGTACATGTTCCAACATAATTAAAGTATATATACAACTCATATTACTTACCGTCTCACCTGCAACAAAATATAAATATAGCATGGCAAGTCCATACAACAATATATGACTTCTATTTACCAAAATTGATAAGTAAATGTATCCAAAACTATCCATATATATCAGTACACATCATCTCAGGTTACCACCCACTACCTAGCATCCCAAAACAATCCATATATATCAATATATACCGTCTCCGGTATACCACACACAACCTAGCATCCCAAAACAATCCATATATGTCAGTATATACCGTCTAAACTATAAAACACAATAACTAGCATCCCAAATGATCCCTATAGGTCAATATATACCGTCTGAACAATACAACAAACTATTTAGCATCCAAAATGATCCTTACATATTAGTATACACGTCTCAAATATAGCACATACTAAGCAACATTCAAAATAAATATATTTTACAAGTAATATCGAGTAACCCGTCATTATTACCTTCTTCCGAGCGAACTAGTCCTCAATGATGTACAAATTTTCTACCAGACCGTCTATCTCAGCACCTACAACCGCCTTACAATAAATAAGGTTGAAAATATAAATTAGGTATGTAAAAATCCGTAACTAAACTGAATATTACGTACAACGGACTGACGGGAAAGACGAGCGGGGCATTATGGAACAAAAATTGTTGAAAACGGATGAGAAACGTAGGACCGAAAATCGATTTAACGAAAGAAAAATGAGAAAGGGAAACAATAGAAGAACGTAGAGAGAAAAAGAAGAAATTGGCAGTGAAGAAGTAATAATTATGAGGGAGCAACTTGTCTACTAGCTATTTATTATACGTATGTTCCTTTATCGTTTAGAGTTTTAACTAGTTTCTAAAACTGCCGCGAGTTAAATAAACCGATTTTAGTAAAATTTTCACAAATGAAACAGAATCTATACAAAATAAATTTAATGAGTGAAAATAAAATAAACTTATCCCGTTAACGTAAATAATACGATATTAGCTCGAATCGGAATTATTAGCGATTTTTACTAAATAATCGGATTTTAATGAAATTTGCTAATTTAGCGAAAGAACTCAAATCAGCTAATTGGATGACTTTTTCCCAAATCCGTCTTGAGTCCACTAAGGACCAACTTTCATAAAGGACTCGTAAAGGAAATGTAAATCGTTAAATGATGCAATTCAGTCCAAAATAGTAATTAAAATAATCCTATCCAACTTAATAAAATACAGGGTGTTACAAATACAAAAAGAATTATACAATTTACAAAGTCTCAAACTACAGCAAACAACTCTAACAAAGTTTATATCAACTCTAATGTGAATGTTCAACTAGACTCCGAATGTCGATAGCTCGGCCCATATTCCAATCATCACCACATCCAAAACCTGCAATCTAACTGCTCCCCATATGACCGAAAATCTCACATGGATCACCCCAGTTTTGAAAACATTTACAAGTTAGTCTCAAGAATACAAATGATCACAAGTTTACAATTACAACATCACACTAATATATCCATGCATCACAATTTCAATGCCAAATACGACTCCTTATCCTACACAACCCGACGACGACATCGCAACACCGCTACCAACCACCGGATAGCAAACCGAATGTGCTTGGATCGCAACCCAAAATGCGACAGCCAGATTCACATCGCAACATGAACCCCACCCAATAACCTAGGTTAATAATATGCGCATCCTCCTTTAGGTGAGACCCTCAAGGAGCGACCGTGAGCGTGAGTTCGGTCTCCCACAACATCCTTACTAACACTACAACTCCACAAGAGCATCCACATATACATAAATCACAACACAACAACATAATCCAACATAATTTCATTACTACCAATTTCTACAGGAATAATAATACCACAAACACATAAGTAATCATCTATATTATCAAGAACCGAGTAGGTAAACCCTTCCTTGAAACAAGTCTCCACAAGAACAAGCAAGAACTAGAAATCTTCCTCTACGAAGTCTCCTCCTACAATTAATCAAGTAATTCAAATCACAATCATGTCCTACAACAATAAAATACATATAATCTCCTATTACAATCATCTAATTATTCAAATCCCCAATTAATTTACCTAAATAACAAACTCCCAATTTCCCCTAATTTCTAGGGTTTGGGTAACCATTAAAGAGATTAAAAGAATAGATAAAGACTCATAATATAATATGAGTAAGACAAGATGAAGGATGATGTTAAATCTCCAAATCCAAAGCTAAATCCCCTAGAAAGATGTTAGGAAAGGTCTAGAGAGAATTTAGAGAGATTTAGGGTTCATAGAAAGTATTGGGTTACTCTTCATGATCCTTAACTTCTTCCCCATAGAAACACGGAACCGGATTTACCGATTTAGCGACTGGACTCTAGTACTCGGTCGAGTACTCTCGAGTACTCGGTCGAGTACACCAGCTACTCGGCATAATACCACCTAAACAGACTCAGGTCTAAAACCACATCGTACTCGGTTCACTATATTAGGTCGAGTACAACACACTCGGTCGAGTATTGCCTTATACACGGCCGAGTACCTTATCTAGAAATCTAGGGTATTACAATCTTCCCATATTAAAACAAACTTTGTCCCCAAAGTTCACACTCGTCCCAAACAATGCAACCTCGCTCATTTACACACAACACAAACTCAACAAACGAGACCAACAATACCCATAATTCATCATACCGCATCAATCTTAGCACAACTTACCAAGCCCCATAGTACCGTCTAATGTTAACGCTACTAGTCCACCAATTCAACACCAACGCCATCATAATATTCAACATATTACCGCCATTATGTATTCCACATCACTAACACCACCGTCTCACTAACACTCTAATACTAATACCATTCACCAAGTAAGGACACCTACCAAAAATAAAATATTACATTCTACCATCCTTAAAAATGAACTTCGCCCTCGAAGGTCACTAACAGAAATAACCATCACCCATCCAACTCGTCAATACTAACGCAATCGCGCGCACCCTTCACCCCTCTATAAGACTTCATTCACTCATTCATTTCAAATAAGTAGTACTACAAACGCCACAAAGTCAATAATACCACATTAGTACTACTGCCCCAACAATGGATCACAAAATGTCTCCACCAGTACTAGATCCTTAATGTATCCTTTCATTATCAACATCCCTTCTTACTAATAACCGTTCTTTGCGTTATCATCAACATTAACTACTCTCATATCTAGTACCTCCCTCCAACTATTTCCATGCCTCCGTTCATACCTCAAATTAACTAAGTTTTACCACAACATCCCAACGTACTCCACTAAATGAACTCTTCAACACTATCACACCATAACCTCCTTCGCAATTCCCGTACCTATCCCGCTACATAACACACAGCCCAAAATTCTTACACACTAGCGAGATCCTCGAAGGTTCTTTTATTGTTACCAAACTCGTTCATACGTTTACATGGTATTCTTCTCCAACACCCCTTCCCATTTGTGCTAACAAAAGAGTATGCACCACTTACAGCTTTTAGTTCAACACTCCTCTAACTACTTCTCACTACTAAATTATTCTTACAAATCAAGTTCGAAAGTACTCCAACAACTATGTCTCATTAACAAAATATTTATGAAAATACGTCAACACAATAACCGTAGTTGAAATTCCAAATCTATTATGTACTCTACTCTCTCAACTACAAGTAGAAAATAAAAGGGGAAAAAATACTATTGTGTATACACCTTGTTCTGCACCACCCGCAAAATACCTAGTGATGATTGAGCCACATGTTTAATATCTGGCATGATTTTATGACATTTAATAAAAACTTCGTCAAGTGGTAGCTCAAACAATTGCGTCAACCCTTTGGTCTTCATCTACGTGCCGATACGGTCATTTTGACAGTAATTAGAGTC
>JAOWBH010162105.1:0-11211 GCA_028566215.1 Silene coronaria
ACTTTAGGCTGAGAGAAGGGAAGCTGAACAAATCTGAATGGAGCCAAGTTGAGCTTGACGAAACTCAATAGAGTTGAGGTGAACAAAATGAAGTTGAAGTAGTTGTTAATTTGAGAAGATTTGAGTTGAACTGAACTGAATGGAGCCGAGTTCAGTTCAACTGAACTGAATGTAGTTGATTCGATCTGAATGAAGTTGAAGAATTAATTTGAGAATATTTGAGCTGAATGAAGTTTAGCTGAACTGAACTAAACAAAATAGAGCTGAGCTAAAATGAATGAAGGTGAAGTAAGAGTTAATTTGAGAAGAGTTTAGCTGAACTGAACTAAATGAAACTGAGTTGAGCTGAATTGAATTGAAAATGAGTTGAGCTGAATTGAAAGGAGCTGAACTAAATGAAACTAAATTGAACTGAATGAAGCTTAGTTGAATAGAGTTGAGCTGAAGTAAGAGTTATTTTGAGAAGAGTTCATCTGAACTGAACTGAATGAAGTTGTGCTGAGCCGAGTTGAGCTGAATGGAATTGAGTTGAACTGAATGGAGCTTAAATGAGAGTTAATATGATAAGTGTTGAACTGAATTAACAGAATTGATCTAACCTGAATGAAGCTCAAGTAATAGTTAATATGAAAAGTGTTGAGTTGAATTTGAAGTTGAACTAAAATGAATGAAGCTTAGTTAAGTTGAGTTAAGCTGATGTAAGAGTTAATTTGAGAAGTGTTGAGCTGCACTAAACTGGGTGAAGCTTAAATAAACTTAATTGAACTTGAGCCAGAAAGAGCGCATGGGCTTACCTTGTTGAACTTTCTTTGATAGATGAGCTGACAATGAATTATATGACATTATATATAATCAACAAAAATTTATAACTGACATTGTTAACTTTAAATTAATAAATTAATACTATCTAACGAACGATGATATCTAAAAGATACAAAATAGAGTAATTAATGCTCCACATATAAACCGCCAATTGTTATAAAAAAATATATCATATTATATTGTTATATAAACTGCCGATTGTTGCATTATAGAAAATCATTACTAATCTCAAGTCCCTCTTTTTAAAAGCCCCAATCCAAACTCTGGTCTCACTTCATTAATCTACACATCCTAATACATTTTATCGAGATTCGATAGAGGTGAACAACTAAAGTTAATTTTTAGACAGAATAATTTTAGGGGATTTTTCAAATTATAGCCTCTTTTATTTTACAAAAAAAATTTACATGGTATATTTTTCTTTTTTATAAAAACATCAATGTAAACGGATGTTTTATAAGTTGCCAGGTGATGTGGCTTTTAGAATTTAGAGTCGATTATGTCTCTTTACTTTGTTGGTATATGATCATTATATATATAATATATGAAAGTAACTTAATTACCTGAATAAAATAAACCATGCATAAAATCGCACACACTTCGATTTAATTAGTTAAACTCTTCAATTTAACTAGCTAAAGCAAAGGTTTTGTAAAATTATTTGACACAAAATAAATAAAGGACTTACATGACCCTTAAATATTAAATTACATTGACCTGAGATACATTACAACAAATTACAAGAGAAATTACAACGATTGATAACAATAACAATTGAAACAAATCATCACAAATAAATAACAGTCGAACAATACACAACAACAACAATTGGCACGAAGGCCGAGGCTCCCACGTGTTACTCACGGTCAATGGGGTGGTCAAATACCGACTATTCTAGTCATCGAATATCGTAGAAAGGATGTTAAGCATGCACATTCTAACCAGCGAGAAGATCGTCATAAGAAAGATGAATTCATTAAATTCTTTAAAGAAGTTCATTTAAATCCTATGTCAAAGTACATGTATGACCTAATACGAAAGTCTAATTCATTAAACATGCATTCTACATATTTTTTCTAGGTCGAGTACAATAATAAATTGATTCAAACATCCAAAGCGACATAAATATCAAACATGCATCATGAATACAATTCAAAATCGATCTATACATGTGTGAATCATTATCATGCAAAATAGGACTAATTCTTAGACCTTTTTTTTTGGCAACTGTAAAGAGAGGTGTTACATTCTTAAGGACGCTTTGGCGAGCTCATGAGCAATCTTATTAGATGCTCTAGGAATATATCTAAAGGAAAGACAATGAAAAGATGCAAGCATATTATGAATATCTTTAAGGATTCCTTTGAGGTCATGATACTCGTCCTCCAGTTCCGCAAGCTGCATGATCAGTTGTAGGCAATCAGACGAGATCTGTACATGACGATGACGCAAGTTAGTAGCCCATTTTACTACGTCGCGAATACCAATTGCCTCTGCTTGTATGGGCGAAATTGCTCTTATTTTCTTGCTTTCTTCCGCTATTTGCCTCTCCCCTGTATCATATGCCACCCATCTAATAGCCGCCTGGTGGTTTGATTGCCATTCTGCATCGACCTTTACCCTTGTTTGGAGGTATTGAGTCCTACCCCCTACGACATAGGTTGGAAGCCCCTTACGTATCTTTGTTTGGTGATCTTCATCCATACTACACCTTTCTCCTAACAAGCTCACTTCATCTTCCTTTTTATGTTTTGGCCTTTTATCGCTATGCCTACATTTTCTTTCCATATGCAGAAGAAAGAGAATGGGTTAAACTTATCCCCTCGGAAAGTCATGTTATTTCTTAGAATCCATAAACTCCATAACATCGCCTGAAATTTGATTAGTTTTTCCTCCGCACATGTGTGCTTACCAAAGAGCCTTAGCCAATCTATTATCCAATCTCCCAAACCCATATTCATACATTGTTGTACGTTGATAACAAGGTCGCTACAGGCCCAAACCCTGGCGGAGGTAGTACAATATCTAAATAAGTGGCCCAGCGTCTCACAGTTTTCTCTTTCAGATTGACATAATTTACAAATTGGGTCCACTTTAATGTTTCTTTTTGCAAATTCATCGCCAACCGGAAGTGTTTTCGTGAGAATTTTCCATATCAGGATTTTCCATGTTTGGGGACTAGGAAGTTGCCAGAGTTTGTTTTTACAAAACCTTTTCCTTTTGTACTTAATCTCATTCTATCCTTTTCCGATCCCTGCTCCTCATGAATCTCCTAAAAATATCGATGTACCCACTTTTGACAAAATATATCCCATTTGTTGTGTGTTTCTAATATAGTACGTCTATTACTTGAGACTCGCAATTTGGGAAAGCTAGAACTTTGTTGGCACTATTCTCATATAGGATGGTTTTAATAAAATTCTCATTCCACTCACCATTTCTGAGTCGAAGGTCCCTTACCTGTAGGTCCTTGAGGTTTCAGAACTCCTCACTTAGAATATTATTATTAGGTTCCGGTTTCTCTCCATTCACCCAATTTGAGAGCCATATATTCAATGTAGACCTTGTACCCGACTTCCATCTGACACTCCTCTCTATAATATTCATACCATATAGAATACTCCGTGATGCCCATGACAAGTTTCCTTTCTCCTTTACTCTTATCCCATCTTTGTACCACTTAACCCCAAAGAGTTTTTGTCGGAAGATGTTACAGAACAGAGATTTCTCATTTGACATCAACCTCCACGTATGCTTAGCCAGTAAAGCCTGATTAAGGCATCCAGTATTCCGGATTCCGAGTCCCCCTTCTTCTTTTGGGAGACTTAGGAATTTATTGCTACACCAGTGAATAGTTTTACCTGATTTACAACCAGCCCACCAGAAATGTGACAAAATCGAATCTAGCTTTTTCGTTACACTTACCGGTATTTTAAATACCGATAGAAAGTAATTTGATAAATTTGACAGAACTAATAAGATCAGGGTAAGTCTACCCGCCGATGATAAATAAATTCCGTTCCAAGATGAGACCTTCTTTGTTATATTTTCAATGAGACCCTTGAAGAAGTCCCTTTTCGAGGATTGAAATTCCGTGGGAATACCCAGATATTTTCCAATACCCTTATTGTTGTTGATGTTAAGAGCTTGTAGACATAGTTTTGCTTTCATAAGTGTAGTGTTGGGACTGAATAAAATATCCGATTTCTTCACATTTATCACTTGTCCTGAAGCTTTACACTAATCCCTAAGTATTTCCTTGAGATGTTGGGCCGCATGATTGTTATTTTGTAGAAAGAATACAATATCATCTGCAAAGAAGAGATGCATGAGAGGGTCCACACCTCTACAAATTCGGATTCCATGTAGTAGTTTCATTTTTTGTGCCTGCATCATCCTGCAAGAAAAGACTTCCATACATAAAACAAAGAGATATGGAGAAAGACGATCACCTTGATGTAGACCACATCTTGGCTTGAATTGCTTTAAAGGTGAGCCATTCAAGAGAATTCTGTATGTTACCGTGGTGACACATGCCATGATAAGTTTGACCGTCTTCTCAGGGAACCCGAATTTACATAATACCGCCTTGAGGAAGGACCATTTCATGCGATCATACGCCTTGCTCATGTCAGTCTTAAAAGCAAATTTTCCAAATTTGCCCCTTTTGTGTGAGTTTATATTTTGAATAGCTTCATGTGCAATTAAAATATTGTCACTGATAAGCCTTCCCGAAATAAAAGCATTTTAGAATTCCCCCACCAAGTATTTCATAACTCTCGTTAACCTATTATTGATGCATTTCGTAATGATTCTCATCATAACATTACACAAACTAATAGGTCTGTAATCTTGGACTTCCTCTGGGTTTTCACATTTCAGAACTAAGGTGATGAACATCCTATTTATCTCTCTTAACATCACTCTCGAATTGAGAATGGAGAGAACAACCTTCGTGAAGTCCTTTTTAATGGTAAACCAGCATTTTTGATAAAACACCACAGGTATACCATCAGGCCCTGGTGATTTTAGTGCCCCCGTTTGGAATATCGCCTGTCTCACCTCTTTTGCTGTATAAGGTTTTTTAAGGTAATCTACATCATTATGTGTCACTTGTGATGTAATACCTTGTAGAGTAGCTTCAACACTATCCTCTTCCAAGCAATTACTCCCCACATTTTCGCTCTGATCCTCCGAAGCATTGTAAAGGTTCATGAACACTTTTTGGAATTCGTCATTAACCACCAGAGGGTCATATCTCCAATTGCCATCTTCCTCTTTTATACCAAGAATAAAATTCCTACCCGATCTACCCTTCATCTAATTGAAGAAGTATTTTGTGCAGATATCTCCATCCACCACCCACTTTATTTTAGCCATTTTTTTCCAAAAGGTTGTAACGGCTCCTGCAAAATTTTTGACTTCGTCATTTTCCTTACAATATTCCTCTTCTCTCCCTTCCGTGACGGCTAACTCCATCCCTTTCTCTAGTCTTGTGTCAAAATCATCCCATTTTTTCTTCCATTCCTGTTTTTTGTCTAAAGCCCAATTTTTTACACTTTGTCTGACTTGTGCTAGTTTTCTAGTAACTTTATATGCCGACGATCCATGAACTTCAAGTCTCCATGAATCCTTTATAATATTTAGGCATTCCACATATTCCAGAGTCCAAGCATCTAACTTATAAGGCTTCTTATTCTTATTACTTATAAGATCTAAGTCTAATTCAATCGGAGCATGATCTGAAATCTGGATAGGATAATGCTTAATACCCGTGTGGAAAAATATCAAACCAGTCTTTTGATCCTAGTGCCTTATCAGTATGTTCATATACCCTATATATCCCTTTTCTATTATTACACCAAGTGTAACGGGGTCCCTTGAACGGAATATCCACTAACTTATTCCTAATTTTCCATCTACTAAAATCACAGGCTCCTCATATCGGATTACGGTTATTATTTAATTTGTCATATGAAAACTCCACTTGATTAAAATCTCCGATTATTAAGAAAGGGTATTCGAAAGTTGTGGTCCAACATTCAATCTCTTCTAATATATTTGATCTTAAGCTACAAACCAGAGCTCCATAAAAAAGCACCAAGTACCAAAACCTCCTATTATATTTCTTAACAAGTAGGATGATGAAATTCTTACAAGAGAAAATTTGGCTTAACTTAGCCTCCTTATGCCATCCTATCCACAACCCACCCACGGTGCCTTGAGCATCAACACTCACTGACTGACTAAAACCCAAGGACCGAAATATAGGACTAATACTGGCTACATTACACTTAATTTTCATTAAAAACATAAAATCATAATATTTGTTACTAACAAGCGCTCTTATCTTTAAAATTGCAGGGGAGAGCGCATCATTGAGTCCCTTACAATTCCATGTAAGTCCCATCATGGCTTCTTGGGAGGTTGTGAAGGCCCAACCTCCGCAAAGCCAGAATTGTCATTAACAGAAGACGAGTCAATAGACTCATCCAAATCCACATCAGCTACCGAGACATGAAAGCCATATCTCACCTAACTTGTTTCTTTTTCATGAATACCTTCCCCCTTACAACCACATTTGGCAATATGCTTCAGATAGCGCTTTGCCTTGCCTACTGAGATTAAAGCCTCTTCAGGGACTAGGGTACCTGTAGTTTGGGTGCAACATTTTCTTGCTCTGATTATGACTTCCTTGTTCTTCTAAAAAAACTCATCAATGTGATATAAATCAGCTGCTCCCATAAACCCATCAGAAACTCCTTGAACATCAAAGTTAGCAAACATCCTAGACCCTGCACCAGTGGGAGGAATGTCAAATAATGCCTCTTCCTCATCAGAAAACTCTCTTAATTCCCTAATCACACCCTCTGGTTCAGCTGGAATTTTGCTCTAATCAGTCTGGTCTTGCACAACAACAACATTTTGCATCAACTCCTGAAGAAGTTTGAGTGAAGATGAGCCTGCTTCTATTTCCTAGCCCTTATTCTCAATAGCTTTAGAGTTAAGAGACAAAGCCCTGTATTCCCCTATTTCTTGGTTTGATCTATGTCTTTCTTCATTCGTAGTTCTTATGCTAGTCTTAGAATTGCCACTTACTCCAAGTTGGAGATCAGTATTCACTTCCATTGAGATTTCAGAGGAAGAGATCAGATTGATGGCATCATTATATCTCAATTCCGAAGAGTCCTCTGATGGTATAGCTGCTGGATTTACCTCCCATGTATAGGGAGGCAGGTCTGGTTCTTGTGATTCTGAATCACTAATGTAAATTATCTCATTATCCAAGTTATTGTTTTGATTTTCGGTATGTGGAATTCCAATTCTCAGCCCCTGATTCAAATTTTGGCCCACTTGATAAACAGAACCATCTTGATAATGATAAGTAATGAGTATCCCTCTAGGAGAAGGGTCAAAGGTTTGGTTCAACCCCTATCATCATCATCATCCATTTTGGCCCATTCCACATCTCTTTCTATCCTGCTCAATATGTCCTCCTGAATTCTTTGATCCCTATCCAAGAATCCACTCAAAGATCTCTGCCTAGTATAGACCATATATGGGTCGTTCTCTTACAGCTGAACCAGGACTTCTTGAGACATATAATTGAGCCCCCCTTGTTGCCCAAATTCCTCATCAACATTATAAAAAATGTCAACATTTTCAGGTTCATTCCCTAACCACTCCCCAGCTCCTGGTACCAGCCCTTCAGTTTCCTATTGCTGTACTGTATGCATCTCCAAGTCCTGCACCTGAACATTTGTAGTAGCCCCCTCACCTCCATCTATTTGGTTTACCCATTCCTGAGTTTCTTCCATCTCTACATCCCCATTATTCCCATTCTCAGCTCCCATCCCTAAATTGTCAAAACCACCCCTCCTCATCTGGAAGATTACAGGCCCAACAAAAGGTTGTGTAGTGATAGAAAATCTTGTATCTGGTAACACTCTACTCCCTGGAGTCGTTCCTAAGTCAAAATCAACATGATGGAGTCTCTCTTCTCTTTCTAATCCTATTATTCCTTCCTCTATTCGTGTTTCCTAATCTGGCCTTTGATGGTAGATGTTTTGTGGTTGAGGGAGTAGCCCTTAAATCCACGTTGAACATGGTATGATTGTTATTAGACTAAAAAACTGTAAATCCTTTCTCCACAGTCCTATCTAGCATGCCATTGATGTTAGAAATAATGGTCATAAGGCTTTCCCTGCACCGTGAGCCCTTATGACCAATCTTACCACATTTAATACAATACTTAAATATTTCTTCATATTTAAACTGGATCCATAAAAGATGACCCCTATCCATAGCTAAGAAAATTAAGGCATAAGGGGTTCATTGAGCATTATGGAGACTTTCACCTCAGAAATTCATTATTAGGTAAAATATAGAATGATTCCACATGATATTGATGACTCAACATCTTTCCTACAATACGTGCTACGTGCATATTAAGGTATTCGAAACACGTACCCATACCTCGGCAAAGGGGAATTTAACGGTGCGAGGGACAGTATCAGGGTACCATCTTTCTAAGACCATAACCGCACCATCCATGGTGACAATGCTTCTTGATAATAACCCCTCTATGTCTTCCACATTTTCACAGTGAAATACATACAATCCGCCCATATGAAATGCCTTGATCCTTCCCCTTGAGCTCAATTTCTCATTTATAATATCATTAACCTTTTCCGCTTCAAAAAGTCTATAATCCACTAAGAAGCCCAAAATGCAATTTCCCCATAACTCCCCTGACCTTCCTAATTCAGCTGAGTCGATATTTATCACACCACCCGACCTAGGGTACCGCCAAAGATTGACATGTACTGGGTTCATTGGATGAAACTCAGCATTTGGAAATGGTTGGTGGAAATTTTGGTGAACATCAGCTCCATCCCTCATGTTCCCTTGAGCAAATCTTCCAAACTGTGCCTCAAATTCCATCTTCTTATTTTTTGTAAAGTAATGTGTTTGTTGTTGTTTTGGATATGATTGTTTGAGATTTATGAAATGTGATGAGTTTGGTGGCACTCCAATTGCCATCTTCTGGGTTTATATAATACTCTTGTTTTCAAATCTGCACGCTTACTTCTTGGGAGCTATTCCGTCACCCCAATTAAATGAGAGCAGCTGACAGATTAATTGGTTCTTCATCTCGAGCCTTTCAAACCCAACCACAACCAATAAATTCCTCTGTGGATCAATTATGTAGATAATATGGAAAGTTTAGTAGAGAAATCCTTATATTTCCCTATAAAATCAATGAGGAAGTATGCTAATTGTCCCCCAAATAAATCCCCAGGTAATAATGATATTTAGTAGGTGTAGTGTGATTATTGCAGATTTTATTCCTTTTTCAGACTCTGGATTTTTTGATAATTAGCTAGATAGCCAATCGAATTGTATTATGCAGACGGAATTTTTGGGGTTGATGTAAAAAAATAAAGTTAATGAAAGGTAAGGAATAATAATGATTAAACGCTCTCAAAAAAGGAGAGAAAGGCTCTCTCTAAAAACTTAGAGAGAGAGATACTAATTCTTAGACCTAAAATAGCCAAATAAACCATGTGACACTACCAAACATAGACAATCAATAAACATGTGATTTAACAAATTATTTCATAATTTAATTAAATCAAAACATACTATTCAAGGCTAACATGTGAATCTCAGTCAAACTTCATTATAATCAATAAAAATTTCATTCTAATGGACTAAAAAGCAACTTATGTCATAGATCTATAACAACATGCTCATTAAAACATTAAACATGTGAATTAATCAAAATAATTTCATTATCTGAATTAAAACAAAACAAGTCACTAAATAACATGTGAAATCCATTCATGTGATTAATCTAATCATAATTAACATTAAAGATTTCATCTTTTTATCAAATTAAAGCACCTATTTCATAGATTTAACATGATATACTCATAATCAAGGAATTAAGACATGTGAAATTATTCTATTTAAAACATGTGAACAATAAATCGGTAAAATCAAATATACTAGCAAACTAAACAAAACCTATGGTGCTCGGACTCGCCACTTACCCCTGCCGTACCCGTGTCCGTATGACCCGACACGGATACGGACACGGAATTCGTGTCCAGGCGACAAGTGGGGAAATGGACACTTCAGAAGTAAAAAAGAAAAGAAAAAGAAAAACGTGTAATTGGAAGCCATTGATGAACTCAATTAAGAGAAGATGAAGAGAGAAGATGAAGAACTCTGTTTCTTATGCTTTAATTGAGTTATGGTGGGGTGAGAAGTAAATTTATGGGGAAGTGAAGAAATTAATATTTTATTCTTACTTTTACTGGTCTAACTATTGGTGGGGAAACATGGGGAACCCAAGTGCTTTTAATTTTTTTCATTAAAGAAGTATTATATTATATTTTAACAATACTTTCACTAATGTGTCTACAGCTTACTAGCTTTTGGGATTGAAATTTTTACTCTTTTAGAACTTTGAATACATGTTGACCGTGTCCAAATATGAAAATTGGGTACATTGACCGTGTCCAAAAATAGCCGTATCCGTTAGTTATTTGTGTCCTCGTGTCCTTGATTTTACGACTTTTAAGTGTCGGATACAAGAACTCGTACCCGTACCCGAATGTTGTACGCGAGTCCGAGCACTATAGAACAAAACATGTGATTATTCTAATCCTTACAACACACAAATCCACACAATGGTCATCCATCGACCTTATCATCATACAAATCCTATTCTCCATTATTCATCGTTCATAATCATTCATAATAATAATAATCAAACATGTGATATTAATTAGCGATAAATACGATATTAAACACGATAAAAAAAAGCGAGAAAAAGGAGAAAGAAAGGGAATTTTTGCACCCTTAAATTACATGTAGTTTGGACACACTCGGGATCCCATGTACACGCTTGACTTTGAAGATATATCGTCGACGGTTTTCAAACAATTCGATTGCTTAAAACAATTGCTTAAACAATATGAATTTTCAATTCAAAAATCACGTTTTTTAAACAACTCGTGAGGCGATTTTCAAATCGTGATTGTGACTTCGTTTCTTACTCATTATTTCGTTTCGAAAGATGTTTTGGAATCCTTGAACTCCAAATTTTAATATTGTAGCAAAAAACTACAACAAAAAAATGTTTTTAAATAAGTCAAAATGAACGTGAACAAGTGATGCCCGAAACAAGAACACGAGTGATGATTCGAGCAAATCGATGCTCAAAACTTCACTTATGCTCGTGCTTGATGTTGGAGTAAGTGTCCTCAACAATAGTGTGATCACATTATTAAATCACAAAATAAGAATACGTAAGGGATGATTCTTTTATAAAGTCAACTGATCAACATTAATCGGTAACGATTGGCTTGCTAGAGTTTG
>JAOWBH010162116.1:0-11210 GCA_028566215.1 Silene coronaria
AAGGTGGTTCCGATTGCTTTTTTTTTTTTTTTGGATTTTTGTTTTGTTTTCCGTTTTTTTTTTTTTTTTTTTTTTTTTCCTTGTGTTTTTTCAAGCCGAGTTATTATTTAATTCTTTGTAACGAAATTGCTAATTTGGTTGAAGATTTTTTTTTATAATAAACTAAATTTATGAAATTATTAACTGCCAATACTTATATTCAATCAAAAATACTTATGTAAGTCGGTTTTACACATGTAAAAACGAGATCGTTTAGTAACCACTTTTATCCACTAATAAAGTTGTTCTTAGATCCGTTTTATAATTACATTAGTGTAAAACCGCCTTACACAAGACCTAATCTATTTTAACTGGGTCTACCTTTCTTTAGAAAAAACAATACAGTTGAAAACAAGAGTATGGAGAGTGGAAATAATGAAACATGGTGGAAATGAAGATTTGTTAGAAGACAAAAGGGACCTCACTAAACAGTAAAAAGTAAAAAGTTTAAAACTGCAAAAAAATTGCTTCTCAAATGCGTCGAACCCGTGAAGTCTGACTAATGCACTGTCATTTTAGCCGCTGAGCCAAGTTCAGTTAACCTGATTTATTGTATTTCTTATTTATATGTTTCATTCTTATGTATATTGGGCCTTCAGGAATCGAGGAATCGGGGGCCCTGTGCAACCGCACGGGTTGCACATGCCCAAGGCCGGCCCTGGGTAGTCTACTAATTTATCATACTACGTTTAGAAAGGGGACAATAAAAGGGGGATAAATTTTTGAGAAAAGAGGACAATAAAAGTGGGATGGAGAGAGTATTGTTTACTACAAGTATCTGACATAATGAACTAGAAACTCTTTGCAAGTTAACTAAAACAACTGGCATGCTAAGGAGGGGTCGAATAAGAAGCCCCATCATCAAATTCTCAAATCATGTAGCGAACACCTGCTGAAAATTTTCTCACTTGTGTGCTCATTAAGAATTTGTTAGAATAGGTGATATGATAGACCATTTGAATCTATACTCCTTTTTTCCTAAAAAGATTACTCCCTCCGTCCTAGTCATTTGTTTACCTTTTTTTATTCTTTGTGAGGGGTATTTTAATCAAAGGTAAACAAATGATTGAGACGGAGGAAGTATAATTAACCCTGAAGGCAAATGAAGTGAATATTTCATTCCATGGTTTATGTTGCAATGTTTATCATAACTAAAGTTTCATCCGTTCGGCTTTGTCTTACCATTTGTCGTTTTTCTTTTGGAGTTTTGGATGATTTGTCTTTTGCGTGGTCTTACTATTGCAGCTCTTCGGGTTTGACTGAGAGGTTTGAACTGTTCATATGTGGCCGGGAACTAGCAAACGCGTTCTCTGAGTTAACAGATCCTATGGATCAGGTAATTCTTGGACCAACTACCTTTCGCTACAACATACTCCGTTATTACCAATCTTTATGTATTTTTGATTCATGCTTCAACGTGGACTTTGTAATCACTGTCTTACCCAAATAAAATGCGGACTTTGGATTCTTACATTTAAAAAGAACATAGAGATTGACACTCTAAATCCTCTGGCCTGACTTCTTATTTCAAATATCCTTCTGTTTTGCATCATATACCTTGTATCTATCACTCTTTTCCCTTTATTTGCGCTATCAGCTAATTAGATAATTTGAAGAAGTTATTTGTTCTGTCTCCAGAGGTCACGTCTGGAAGAGCAAGTAAGGCAGCATAACCAGAAGAAGCAAACTACGCCTGATCTTAAGGACGATGAAAGTGAAAATGATATGTATGAGGTGACTCTTGATGAGGACTTTCTGACCGCATTGGAGTACGGGATGCCTCCGGCTTCTGGAATGGTTTGTTGACTTGCAATAATCACAGTTCTAACTTTCTTAATCCGTATTTCAAAACTGTATGTCGTTATGGGTTTGATATTAGTGGTTGTTGATATAACAAGAACATAACCCAATGGGCCCCGCAATTTACGAGGCAAGAGGAGGTTGGATATAAGTCACTTACCCTTGTGATAATTCAGAGAGTCTAATTCCAGATGACGCAAACTGAAAAATTCACCAAGTATTGCATTGAATGACGCTACTCCACACTAAAAAGCGAGTTTAGTTTGCCATTTTGCGCTAAAGAATAATGATTCTTTGGCTCATTTGGAAATGAAAATTTTTATTGGTTGATATTTTTCTTTTTTCATAAGTTTTTGGACTCCGAGGAAAACACAATCGGTATTATTTTTTTTGCGCAAATTCTTCCTGAGTGCGGGGTTAGGAGTTTCAGTTTCTGAAAACATACTCTCTCTATAATTTAGTGTTCTTCTCGTATTCCCTTTAAGGACGTAATGTTATATTCTTCTCATTCTTTTCTTTCCTTTTTGAGCAATTTTTTCCTTTAAATTTTACCCGAATATCCTCACGAGTATTTTATTTACAGAAGATGCCACTACTAACCCATAAATTTAGCCCCATAATATGATTAACCTACCATGTAAACCTCGCCCTTATTTCTCCACCTAACAGCCACATGACCCGATCCTTCCCCCTTTCCCCTTTCCCCTTCTGCCCTTCTTCCCTTCCTACCAGCAACACCACCTCTCCCTTCTCTCGTCACCACCCCTGGACTGGCCTTTAACCTTCATCACCGTCAATTTGCCATTTTGCCCACCCTCAGCCTCCCTTACTGCCAACCTCCTTCACTGCCAAGCAGACCCAACACTGGCCTTCTCCAACTCTGGCCTACACCACCACCAGCTTCCCCTAATATGGCCCCCTTCAATCTCCTATCCAACCTCCTATGATAGTGTGATCCTTGATCTCTCCTTTCTGATCTCTCGCTCCGACTGCTAAGCGTCAATCGTCCCCAGCTCAGACCTCCCCAGTTCCATCTTCCAGACCCGCGACCTAGATCTTCTCCACGAGGCTACGCCCTTCCTCTCTCTGATGCACCACCATCAGCCTCCCTTAACGATGCAGGGTTTTGGTCAAAGTGTCAAACGAGTGTGGTGGAGTTGGGGAAATGTGAGGTGGTGGTGGAGATGGGGGTGGGTTAGGCTGCAGTTGGGGTGTACGGTGGGACTGCTGTTTGGGTTTGGGGGAATATGGTTATTGAATACTCTTTTCTTAATCAACGTACCAAAAAGAAGTGGAAGAACACTCCACAGATGGAGTAATATTTAGAGCATCCGCAAAGGTCGACTTTTAGTTCCCCATTTACCTTCTCTCTCTTCAAATGGGTCTCCCATTATTGCACCATGTTCCCCAACACTTGAGGCTCCTCTATTTTTAGACGACCTTCCCAAAAGAAAAGGTGGGGCAATTGGTGTGCCTTTTGGGGAGGTTCCCATATTTTTGTGTGTAAAATTATGTTTTTGGGGAACCTCATTGTTGCATAGATGTAGTTATGAAATGGGAAGGGTAGATGGAAAAGTTAGTGGAAAATGAGGTGGACGAATGAGAAAAAGAGAGAGAAATTATGGGGCACCTCACCTTTGCGGATGCTAAACCTAATTGCATTTTAGTTGCCTAAGCTTTTGGATGAAGCAGTTTTTTCATACTTTGAATGTGAATGGCGTATTCAAGACCAAATTAGTTTGTGGCCGCCAGTCTAACAGTTGTTAAGTATGTCGCTGTGCGCCTAAGCAGGTCTGGTTCCCCCCACATAGGAAATAAAAAGGAAAAGAAAAGTAGAGTAGAGAAGTAGATCACAGATTCACAGTATAGTGATCTATATATGTTTCGAGAGGCAAACTGTAGTAATGCTATTATGTTTATGTGGATGTCAGCTATTCCAAATGAATGTTAATGCTATGGTCTATCTTTCTTTAAATATAGTTCAGATAAACTAATCACCAGAAGTTTGTTCTGACAGGGGCTGGGAATTGACAGACTAGTAATGCTATTGACAAACTCTGCAAGTATCCGGGATGTTATTGCCTTCCCTGTTTTGAAGGTTCAGCAATAAGACTAAGGCAGCGACTGTGTTTATCAGTTTTCAGAGATACACCCTAAATTCTCAAGTGTTTGTGTGTAAATGCTCCTATCAGTAAGTTCATCACCACAAGACTTTTTTTTTTTTAATTTGCTTTATCCTTTTTTCTATCTATTAATTTGCAAATAGAACGAGTTTTGTCATACGAGGATATGCATGTTTTCAGAATTTAAAATTTACAGACTGCAATTAGGTTTTTAAAACTGGATCGGATCCATGTCGGCAAATTTGGGAGTTTAAAAACCATATATACGATACGGTTTTAAAACCGTATCGGGTATACGGTTTTGCTCAGCCCTAGTTACACCCCATTTCCATAACGATCAGTTGTAGTTGACGTGTAGTTCTCTCTTCATTCCATGTATATTGTCTCCATTTTTCTTTGGATGAATTAACAGTAATAATCCAAACAATAGGTCATCTTCTTCCGATAATCCAAACTTCATTTAACCAACAATAACCCAAACTATTACCCACCTTTCTCATAATAGATTTTGGTGACCGGCTACCTGATGTACCTGTTGATGACTTCCTTATACTCTTACAAACCCTCTTATCTACCCCTTCCCCTCAATAACACATACGCTAGACACCACCACTCCTTACACCTCTTACCCATCATCAAACAATCCACCCATAATCGCAAACTCACCATCAACTGCCAAACCACTTACCCACTCCAAGTCTCCAACGTAACAACACCACCCTCTACACACCCCAACCCTTGATTTATATTACCCCCAAATTAATTTAGAATTCTGGCACATGACGTTGGTCAACGACAATGAAGCGAGCCACGGAAACCAATAAGTTGTCGGGTTTCGGCGCAGGAGCAGGCGTAAGAGCAAGGGGGGTTGATTTGTTGGTCGGTGCGAACTCAGCGGCTTGTGCGAGGTAGTAGGTAGGTGTGGCGATAAACGGATGATGGACGACGTGTTCGTTGGTTTGTGCACGTGGTTGAATTGAGGAGAATCGGGTTGTCGATTATGGGTGGTTGTCGATTATTGGTGGATGGGCTTCGTGGTGATTAACTGCATAAAATAAAATGAGATGAGAAATAAATTCACATGGGTGTTTCATTATTATTCTTTAAATCTTGCCTTTAAGAGGAACATTGGTGTTGCTTCCATAAAAAAATTCGAGTAATTGTTTACGAGATTGGCTAACAAGCATAGTGGACTCACTTGGTCAAATCTAGCCTCTAGTCAAAGGGGAAAATTGCATACAAGCCCTATGCATCAGCTACATATATATCTTTCCCTCTTATACTTCACGAGTTCTTGTCACAACCTTCCGGATCAAATACCACCTCGAGTTATCATCATTGATAAAAGAGAGGAAGAGTGTCGAAAATGTAGAGATAATTAATAAGAGTGTCTAATTGATAAACTGTCAATTGCCTTCCATACCAAATTCCACGTGGAGTTAGACAATACCAGGAACTCAGGAAAGAACTGGACCCTCATTCAGACGCATATGTGGTACTCCATGCCCTAAGATTGTGGTTTTTAAAATACAAAAGGCTAACTATCTTTTGTTTGCTCTGTTTATTATTGGCCGCTATCATCATTTTGCTTAATATAATTGTGTTGTTGATTACCGGTATGATCATGGCTATTATAGGGAAGCTGAGAATACAGAGTCTGAATTCTGAAGGCTCAACCAGTGGAGGTGGTTTGGATACTTGATTTTGTTTCTCTCCCAAATGATTCTGTCTATTCTAGTGTTGCTCTCTCAAATGGATATCGAGATATGTTGGTTTCCAATGCTGGGAATTTGATGTGTGTATTAGCATTGATCACTAATCAGCAACTGCGTGGAGACTTGATTTTTGAACAACTCCTGAACCAGGTTGGTGAATTATATCAGAAATGATAGGTAAAGTGGAGCAGTTGATACTAATTGCCCTTCTCAGACATGCGGTACCTTGTTACTTTTGGATCTGAAGATTATGGTCCATTCAAAGTTGCATGTATAAACCTATTCCTTAAAAGTACGTCATTATCTTATGATGTTTATTATCCACATACCAACTCTTGTGCATTGTTACCGTTTTAAGTGGGGATATGTCATGAAAGAAAAGCATATACACATTGACTCACACGAGTATATAATAACGGTACTATTCGAGTACAGAGGTTCTGAAAGGTTGGGCGGAGAATAGAAGACAAAAGCAGGGCTTTGAAAGGAGCAAAAGAGCGTTAATTTTTTTGTTTTTGATTTTAATAAGGTAAGAAAACTAGATTGATTCTCTAAGATAGGCTCTGTGCATTTTTTTCTCTAAGATAGGATCAATCTTGTTGTTGAGGAGACCAAGAGAGATTTAGTAGCATTCTCTTTGATGAATGATGAATGATGAATGATGAATGATGAATCTTTTCAGGAGGGTTTTGGAGTCGGTAGATGTCCTTCGGTTGCAAGATCTGGATCTATCCGGATTCTCTGTGCATACATAATGGCAGTAGTGCTAAGCATTTTGAGGAAATGCGACCACAATGTAAATACCTCGAAGTCTTCATATCCTTGCTCCAGAGCATCTTTAAGGGCAGATTAGCCAACTTGTATCTACCAAAAGTGATAAAAATAGTACAGCAAGCCACATTATAATCCGTCTCGACTCTCGATGCTTCATCAGGTGTAGGCATTGATCTCTACCAACTCGAACTTCTGCCGTGATTCCTCATATTTGCCGGGCTTATAAAAATCAATGTGCGTTCGAGTTCGAGTAATGGTCATGATATATATTCACAGGAAAAATATTCATCTGAGTTTTCAAAATATCCCGAAACGAAGCTGTTAAGCAAAATGTTTCAAAGTCATATAAATCTATGTATAGTTGAGTTATGGTAGGATTTTTTCGCAATAAATCTTCATACCATGATTTGGAATAAGACCCTTTAAGCGATGAGCACTGAAAAAGGTGGAAAATAAAGAAGTAGAATATAGATAGCAACCCTCGTACCACATTTTGATAGAGAAGGTGGAAAATAAGGAACAAAGATCCTTGCCTTTCCTTTCAACGGTCTAAATTGTATTTTGTCAGCATCGGACGGTTCAAGATTTATGGATAGAAATAAAGGGTAATATAGGGTAGAGAGGGAAAAATATTACTGTATTAAATAAGTTTGTCCGTTTTAATAATAAAGCGGATTAAATAATGCACCACTTAGGTAGAAAAGACAAATACTTTATTTTTTTTTAATATATTTTGTCTTTATCTTATCCATCTTAAACAAGAATTTGTGATGAGAATGTGAACAAGGGAATAGGTAGTACTGTAGTAGGATAGGGCCACGCATTTGTGTTTGTGGGAAATACGGCTATCTTTAAATGTAACCAAGTTCCATCTGATTCCACTGCGCCAAACGGAAGCACGCGGCTTAAATTGTAGGTATTTCTTCTTCTTCTTCTTCTTCTTCTTCTTCATCATCGTCAATTTATTCAATTACGGAGTACATTACTGTTATAAGTGTGTTTTGAATTAGATTTTAGCGATGTCAGCTGGTTCAGTAATGTCGATTTCAAGCATCAAGTGTTGTTATTCCAGTTTCGCAACAACGGTATTTCACTTAATAACTACTCCGTGATTTGATTACTGTCGTTCGTTCTACTTGATGCTATCTGACTGATACGGAGTACTCTATTATTTTTGTTTGTCTTTCAGAGATGGTACTGTACAGAAGACTCAACCTCATTCCCTTTATTTTTTTTCATAATCCCTAATTCTTAGGCATCTCATCTCATCTCATTCATTCTCCACCTTTTAGCCAACATTCAAATTCACATTCAGATTCAGTGCCGGTAGCAGGGATCACCACTGATCGTAGGCAACTCATTTTCTCATTTCTTACACTAACTGCTGGACCTTCCCTTGTCTCGCCTCATGTCGCTGCTGCCTCTCAATTTGCTGATAGTGAGCGACCTTCTCTTCTCTCCTCTTCTCTTCTTAGTTGCTCTTTTCTATATTTCTCATGTCTTTTATTTCAATTGCAGTGCCAGCTCTTAGGGGAAAAGATTATGGCAAAACCAAGATGCGATATCCTGACTACACTCAAACTTATTCTGGTCTTCAGTATAAGGTTTAACTTCTACAGAGTGCTTATTACCCTCGTGCCTTCTTCTATCTCATCAACCTTTCTACTTTCTTAATGCAGGACCTCAGAATGGGAAACGGGCCTAACCCAAACACTGGGGACACTGTCGTGGTAGGTCAATCTTCTGCATCATTTACAATCTTTATGCCTTTCACTCTATCCTTCACATTCACTTTTTACAATCGTGACGCATTTATAAGCTTTCATCTGTCACCTGAAATCATTTTTATCAAGTTTTGCCTAATTTGTTACAAGCTTTCCATGAACTGATATACGCTTGATTGTTTATGTCTTGGATTCTGCTGCTAATTTTGTTCTCCACGACTTAATTTGATGTGCTTCGGGACATCAAGAATTCAAGATGTTTCTAGCTGTTATTCCATAGCTCTTTCAACAACCTTTTCTTTGAAATTGCACTTGAATGCTTTCTACGTTATACCAATAGTTTAATACTCTCTCCATCCCAATTTCAACTAGGGTCATTCTTAATTTCTCATTAGCTGTTTCTACCTTTTTTTTTTGCGGTTCTCTTTTATTTAAGGAGAATGATAACATATCATGGCAACTTTCAGGTGGATTGGGCTGGTTACACCATAGGGTATTATGGTCGTATATTTGAAGCTCGAAATAAGACAAAGGGTGGTTCTTTTGAGGTATGACTTTGTTATCGCTAAAAGCTCTCTTGCCCTCGTTTTTTTTAAAACATGCAATGAATTGTCAGTGTGCAATGTGTTTGTGGCTTTCTATAATGCAGGGAGATGACAAGGACTTTTTCAAATTCAGAATAGGATCGGATGAGGTGAGAGCCTTTATATCCTGTATTGATGTGGATTTCTATACTTATTCTAGAGTCTCATTTTTGTCTTTTTAACTTTTTCTGTTGCTCAACCTCCTATCTAATGCACTTGGCATTGGATTCACCATATTTTGCTGTTCAAACTATCGCTGATTACTCCCCTGATCCAGAACGATTTTTTGAAATAATGCTTAAAAATAAAATATTTATCATTTTGGGTCGGTTTTAAAAATATTTATCAAAATGGTGTCCACATAGACTCGGGATTTCCAAACCAAAAACACGGAATAAACACGCCATTGAAAATGGCGTGTCTCATGAGATAGACACGCCATTCACAACGGCGTGGCTTTGACCCTCTGCAACTTTAAAGCAAATCATATCATAAGCTAACTTTTATCACTTCAAAACCAACAGCCGACCTAATTAATTTCCAACCATCATCCACACATCACCTCCTTGTCCTCTCTCTCCCCTCAAAATCACAATCCCATCCTTCAGCTCATACCGGAAATCATCAATTGCACCCACCACGGGCGCAACCGCCGCCTAAGATTTTTCCCCCTGATCCTGTATCGATTCGCGCGTGATAGAAGTAGCGACGTCAGGGAGAGATGAGTGCCGATACACCAGAGGCCAGTGAGTGATTGAATAATAAAGGTATTTGATTTAATTATGGGTTTGTTGGTTATTTGATTGATTGAAATGTAGTTTTAAAAAATGGAGATAGGTAGAAGAGCTATGGAGTATGGAATCATACTAAAAGTAAGGGATGATTGATGTTGGCCGGTCAAAACCCATAACCTTAACACAGCCACCGTCACCGGGTTGTTTTTTTACGGACGTACTACCGCCTGCTACTCTCACCACAAGAGACAAATTCAATAACCAATCGATCCGTGACCTCTAGTCGTTTGGCTTGTTAATGGATGTGACGATCCTCATTGCGCACTTGAATGAAAAGAGACGAATAGGACGAGAAAACGGAGGTGCGAAGAGTGGAGGATGTTGGTTGGATGAATGAACACGCCGTTTCTAATGGCGGGTCTTGCAGAACATACGCGCCATTGCCATTGCATATGGCGTGTCTTTATTTTTTTTTTGTTTTTGTTTTTTTTTGTTTTTCCATTTCCAGTTTACTCTAAACACGCCATTCGGAATGACGTGTCTATTCTGTGTTTCAGGTTAAGAGTTTCCGAGCCTACGTGGACACCATTTTGACAATTATTTTCAAAACCAACCCAAAACGACAAATATTTTATTTTTGAGCATTATTTCAAAAAATCCTTCCCTGATTCATTTATATTGTCTTCAATTGACTTTGATAATGAAATAAATGTTGAACGAGATCACTATCATGTCATGATAAATATTTACTACTTGAGAAAAATAAGAATATGAAAGTATTTGCTTATAATAATCAAACTTGATAACTTTACATTGCATCTGTACGTAGTTGGGGAGAAATTGAACTAAAAGTTGCCGTCGGTCGTCTTTGCATTTTAAATTGTACTAAAAAATGGTAATACAAGTTGTCTTTGCGGCATAACTATTATTATTTTTTTTGGATGATGAGAATCTCCTTCTATTCACTATGCTATAACTAATAAACCACTCTATTTTAGCCTAAAGTCCTAAATCCTAGTAAATTTTTAGACTCAAGCTTGCCATTCCTTTAGTTTTAAACTCGCACCTGTTGAATAATAACATCAAAATAAGCACGCATTGGTGGATGCTAGAGGATATTCATGGTTAATATGGTGGATGTTGGAAAGAAAGTGCGTCTTACGCGTGCCTCCTAGATAAGGCTCACCTAACGAGGATAAGTAGTACGCACTTTCGATATCTTTTTCTTCTAGATGTTTAAATATGCTATTTCTTTTCCTCATTATTCCTAACTTGTACTCTTTTACATGTTACCAATTTGAAAACTCCTAAAAAGCGTATTGTTGCCCAAAATTTTAGTTGGAAACACAAATTTCTTACTTAGAATAGGGCGCCTCTTATCCAAGAGGTGTGCGCCTTCACCTTCCCCTCATCGCCAGCATTAGTTTGAGTCTTAACTGCAAAAGGCTAGGCTGGGCTGGGCTGGGCTGGGCTGGGCTGGGTAATCTTGATGTAGTAGGGGGACTCCGTAATCAATGGAGGGAGGCGTAGACCAATATCTTTTTTTGATACTAGACGTTTATGTTGGGACTGAGGTGGATAGTGTATCACTGTAGTGTATGGCGTTTTGGAGGCCTAGTGTCACGGTCCGGTACTTTTGCCGGGCCGTGATGCGCACCCTTGTCTCAACTCACGACAAGAATGCAAGCGAGAGCGTCAAGCACTAGTGTTTGTCAAG
>JAOWBH010162127.1:0-11209 GCA_028566215.1 Silene coronaria
CGGTATAACGTGTAACATATTTACATGAAATATACGTTTTAAGCTATGATCGGAGTTTCTAACTTTCATTTTTAGCTATGATCGGTATAATGTGTAACATATTTACATGAAATATACGTTTTAAGTTATGATCGGAGTTTCTAACTTTCATTTTTAGCTATGATCGGTATAACGTGGTACATTGGTACTAAATTCAAAAACACCTAAACCCCTAAACCCTAGATTCCAAACCCTAAAGTATATATTCCAAACCCTAAGCCCTATATTCCATACCCATAATCCTATATTCCAAATCCCAAAACCCTATATTCCAAATCCCAAAATCACGCTTTTTCTTAAATAAGGAAATTTGTGTGGAGTTAGGAAAAAAAGAGGAAAAAAAAGGTGCCTATGAGGAATAAAATACAGGTTGGAAATAGTATGACCACATCTAGCTAGTAACCAATTAAGCAAGGGTATCAGCACATCTAATCTCGTATTACATTTCTTTGTATTTTATATGTTAAGCTAATTTAATTTAAATCATATCTTTTTAGTTTATAATTTTATTCCCTTTTATACCATCTTCCTATAATATTCAATTTAAACGGACCTAATTATTTAAAGAATATCATTTCCAAATTAACTCTAAGTTTTATTCAGATTTTATTTGTTCTCCTATAATATTCTTAATTAATTAATTTCAATTAAACAAAGATATTTTTGGATATGTTTTTAGTGGGAAAATGTAGAGGGGAGAGTTGGAGGGAAAATTTGGAGAAATTGGAGGAAAAAATTGGATGGAAAAATGGAGGGAAAAGTTTGATGAACACTTAGTATAAATACCGACTTCATAATATCTCCATTTCCAACTCAAACTCATAACAAAAAATACACAAATACATCAACACTAATTGTCATGAATCATCAACTTCAATTAGCAATATTAGATAGGGAGCTTCATTTCGAAAGGAAGGCTCATGCTAGGGATATGTTGGAAACAAGGATGTTTGTTAGGGAAATGTTACACCTTGTCGATGATAAAAAAGAAATTGAAAATGTTATAGGTCGTATTCGGTGCAAAAACGTCCAATACATGTATGAAGAAGAATTTAATGCCATGTATTCAGCATCGCTACCCGATGACGAGTTAAATTGGCGCCAAGTAGGGGAACGTGAGTACCTTCCCATGCCCATTCCCGATGATATACTCATTAGGGTTGAAGATGGGGATAATTTTGACGCATCTACAACTCCCCCTCCAACATATCCCCAATGGAGGTCGAGAGGACGATATCGCTTGGATGGAAACATCGTTAGACGCAGACTATTTTAGGGTTGCAATTTTAGTGTTTTTCTTAGTTAATTTATAGAATTTGGTTTGTACTTTTAGTGTTTTTCTTAGTTAATTTATAGAATTTGGTTTGTACTTGATTTTGATTTCAATATTTTCAAATTCATAAGCCAGATATTGGGTTAACCTAATACTAATTTCCAAACCCCTAATTCAAAAATTCCAAAACCCTAATTCAAAAATTGCAAATCCCTAATTCGAAAATTGCAAAACCCTAATTCAAAAATTGCAAATCCCTAATTTGAAAAATGCAAAACCCTAAATCGAAAATGAAATCAATAAGATCAAATACAATAAGATCAAATAGTCAAACTATATTCCTCAAATCAAGCTAATGAGATAAATTTTAATCGAGGTAGTTTTAAAATAATTCCAAATTTATAAATAATCAAATTTTTTAAAATTTTCAATAAATTAAACGTAAAATAGGCAGTTTGTAATTTAGGTAGTTTTTTAATAAGGAAGTTTTTAAAAGAAATCGAATTTCCTTAGGATTAATTGAGGTAGTTTTTTAAATAAGGAAATTTTTAAAACATAGAAGTATAAAAAAAAACTGAATTAGAATAACTTGAGCCAGTTTTTAATCTTCTATTAAACTTAGAATATAATGAATTGTAATGGATATATTGACGTGCTGATACCCCTAACTTAGTTGGTTACTAGTTTCTTTGCAAAATATAGCATGCTACTAACGTCATCTCGTGTTCGAATCCCCATAAACACCATTTTTTTTCCGAAAAATTCACGTGGTGCCCTCTAACAATTCCAATTTTCACGTGGTACCCAACTTTTTATATTTATGCACATTGTACCCGTGACTTTTAATCTTTTGGAACAACGTGACCTTTTTTGACGGATACACTTAACATCGTTAAGTTAAGTGTATTTGGTGCCTAAATATATTCGTGCCTAGAACTCTTCATTTCCCCCAAATAACACAAACATTACTCTATTATTTTCCCCAAATCACATCTCACTCTTTCCTAAAACCCTAAAAACACCGAAACCTGATAATCATCCACAACATGAACCAATACACCATTTTTACTTCATGAATCCATCTTTATAATTGAAAACCAAGTTATCATCTTAATTTCATCAGATCAATATAAAGGTTAGAGCTTTAATTTATTTCCTTTATTTTGATTTATTAATTTTTGGCTTATTAGAGGTTATAATGTTGTTATTATCTTCATCACTTCATGAAATCTAGAACATTATTGTATGCGTATGATAGATATGATTGTTATTTGAAATCTGGAATATTAAAAAATGTGTTTTTATTTTAACTTCATCAGATTATAATACTTTAATCTTTGTTTAAACTGATGTGTTTTTTGTGTTTTTTTTTCTGAAAAATTATAGGATGGCTGCTGTATGGTTGGAACTTCATTTCAACGGAAATTCTTTTGATATTCCAATCTATGATGTTGATTTGGTGCAATTATTAGACATAATTAGTGATGTTGATGATGAATCTGTGAAGCAAAATGTTCTTGTCCCTAATGTCTATGATTTGTACTACCAAAATGGTGGTAAGACATATATTAGGAGTGATGTGGATTTACTTTCTATGTTTGAGCATTTAAATGGGAAGGAGGTAATTCATATTTTCATTGAAGAAACAAAGAACCCGATCAAACATTTTAGAATGTTGTTTGAGTTAAGAAGAGCACAAAGGGAGGAAGCTGAAAGGAAACAGAGAGAGGAAGAGGGGAGGGATAGACTAGAAAGGGAAGCTCAAATGGTAGAGCCATTGACAATGGATGTGCCTGTGATTGATGTGGAAACAAATGAAACCAATTATGTGAGACTTTTTTAGTCTGAGAAGTTGTCCAACCACAATCATGTTTTTAATACACAATCTCCTCACGTGAATGAAACAACTTCAAGCCATGTTTCTAATACACAATCTCCCCACTTGAATGAAACAACTCCAAACTCTACTTCTAATACACAATCTCCCCACTTCAATGAAACCACTCCAAAGCCTGCTTCTAATAAACAATCAGACATTCCCACAACATCAACTCTAAATTCTAATTCTCAAAATGAGACCCATTTTTCACAAATCTGTCCCACAAATGACAGGTTTATGTCACAACAATTGTATGAATATACTATGCTAAACCTGTCTAAAAAACCAAATCCACCTCAAAAGAAAATGCCTAAAACTACTGCTAAGAGGAAGGGTTTGTATATACCTCCATCATCTAAAAAAAAAGAGCAATGACACATGTGGAGCCACTGATATGAGGCGAAGGACGAACATAAGAGCAAAAGAATACATAGATGAGGAGGGGAGTGATGAGGGCAGTTTAGATGATGACTATAATGAGAAATTTGATAGTGATGAGGGCAACACTGATAGTGATGTTAGCATGGATGAGGAAGAAGCTGGAACTATGCACGGTGCTAATAAAGAAGATGCAACAATGGTTGATAATCCAAGAGAAATGCATCCTTTTGATAAAACCATTAATGGTTGTAATGAAGAAGATGAAGAAGATGGACAACATTACTTTGATAGGTCCTATAAAAATGGCATAATGTATGTACCTCGAAGATGGGGTGAGATTACACTTGAGCCATGGTTGTTGTTTATGTCAAAATAGGACTTCTTGTCAGAGTTTTCAGATTATTGCATCCAACAAGGCTTTAGTGTTGTTGTTTCAAAGTCTGATAAAGCAAGGTATACAGCTAAGTGTAGTAGTGAGAAATGTACATGGAAGATTCATTGCTCAAGGCTCCCTGATAAAATGACATGGGCAATTAAGAAAATTGAGGGGACGCATAAGGAATGTTTTTTCTTGAAGAAGAATCCTATGGCAATAACGATATGGATGGTCAAGAAGTTAGAGTCAGAACTGAAAGGACAACCTAATATGCCAGTCAAATCCATGGCTGATAGGTTCATAGCCACTTATGGAATTGAGGTTTGTACTAGAACATTGTACAAAGTTAGAGTTGTTGCTGCTGAACTTATATGTAGAGCACATGAAAAGAGTTACAATCTGTTACCAGCCTATGCAGAGATGATCAAATCTACCAACCCGGGATCTTGGGCACTCACTACCTGGCATTCACCTAACAATGATAATGTGTTTCACTTCAAAGGAATGTTTGTCACATTTAGTGCTTGGGTCAGGGGATTTTTAAGAGGCTGTAGGCCCATTATTGGTGTTGATGGGTGTCACCTAAAAGGGAGGTATAAGGGAATGTTACTATCTGCCATGAGTTTAGATAGCAACAACAATCTGTATTGTGTGGCTTATGCAATTGTAGGAAAAGAAAAGACTGAAACATGGGCTTATTTTTTTAGGAATTTGAGACTTGCCTTCCAACAACATGGGTGTATAAAATGGAATTGGACATTTATCAGTGATAGAATGAAGGGTGTTGAGAAAGCATTGGAAAAAGAGTTTCCACAAGCTACGAGGAGGATTTGTGCCCAACACTTATACACAAACTTCAAAGCAAAATGGTCTGGGCCTTTGTACCATAACTTGTTTTGGTCTGCAGCCAATGCCACATCTCATTTTATGTATAACAAGATGTTGGACAGGATAGGGAGTATGTCACCAGCAGCAGTAGAGTACTTGTTAAATGTACCAGAGCAATGGTCCGAACACCAATTTGATCCTGAAGTGGCTTGTGACCATAATACTTCAAACTTTGTAGAGTCATTTAATGCCCTGATGAATGAACTGAGGGAAAAACCAGTAATGGAATTAATGGAAGGCATTAGAACATACTATATGAAGCAGTTTGCTGAGAGGGCAGAATTGAGTGGGGAGGTAGAATTCAATGGTCTAACACCATATGCTTTGGGTTGTCTTAAAGCCAACTGTGCAGACTCTAACCTTTATGAGGCGATAAGAGGAGGTGGTGGTGAATTTGAGGTGCATCAAGGGTACACAAAATTCCATGTGAACATATTGAGTGGTACTTGTTTGTGTGGAGAATGGCAAATCACTGGAATCCCCTATAAACATGCTTGTAGAGCCATATATGCAAATAAGGAGGAACCAATCCATTATGTGCATGGTTACTACACTGGTCAGTGTTATAAGCTCACTTATGCAGAACATATGCACCCATTACCTGATAAGGATCAATGGCCAACATTCCAATTTCCTGAAATTTTACCACCAGTGCAAGAAAGGGGAGTAGGTAGGCCAACAAGACAAAGAAAAAGAAAGGCAAATGATCCAAAGAAAAGGAAGGGCAAGAGATCAACTACCATTACTTGTTCAATATGCAAAGCAACTGGTCATAATGCAAGGTCCTGTCAAGGTGGTCCCACAGCAAAACAAAAGAGGGCTGCTGCTACTACTGGTAATATACAGAATGAGAGAGGAAGAAATGGAAGTGTAGGTGATACAGCTGCTACTCCTACAGGTGGAGCTGCTCGTAAGAGAATCAGATCTGATGAAGCTTCATCAAGTCATCCTTAGATTATGGTATGTTATAGTTACCAATTAAGTATGTTTTAGTTTAAATAAGTCAGTCCATATTTTTCAAACTATTAGTGAAGGTATATTTTGGACAAAAATTAGTTTGTGGGTATTTTTATGCTGAAAAACAGTCAATTGATGGGTATATTTTGGATGTCATGTATATTTTGGATGCCATGTTTTGGGGCTGACAAAACAATCAGGTTATGCATTTTGGACAGTCAGATCATAATGTAAACAAAAGTGCTTATGAAGAAGCTTTATTTTGGTATACATAAATCCATCTTTTCTAATGTAAATTATGCATTTTATTACATAATCTTCGTTTCTTATTACATTGTTTTTTTTCCTTATTTATTTAAAATAACATATAGTAGAAACATGTACATTAAGAATGCAACTTTAAAGCTAAAATGAAGGAATTTAGAGAATTCTTCAATTATCTTGCATTGCTCCTTCATCTTTATCTTCATATCTTGTGCCATCTTCTCCAATTGTTGGTTTAAAGCTTGTTGAACTTCATCAACTGCATTAGCTTGGTTTATTGTTTCATTTTTTTCTTTGCACCATTGGAACCATCCACAAGAATCACATTTGTGGTATAGCTTGAATGGGTTTGCTGCAGCAGCTCCGGATGCCCTTATTTGAGATTTGTATTGCATCTCGGACAAGCTTTGTTTTCCACTTGAATTCCATTGTAAGATAATCTTGCATAAGACATACTAAATTTGTTTGATTTTATGTTTTTAGTGTGTTTGTTGGGTGTGTTAACTGACCAGTTCATGGGGTACAAATGCTCATTTTATAAACACAAAACAAGGTTTCAACGGCTAGTTCATTAATAGAGCTGTTGGACACTTTGTAACAATAAAGGTACCATGTGCAAAGCACAAAACTTTAAGAGTACTATGTGCAAACAAGTTTACATTACAACCATAAACATCAACTAACTTTCACACGTCAGCATTATTTAACAGCAGTTAACTGCAGTTATGTATTTGGTCACATTGTTCCGAAAAATTAAAAGTCACGGGTATAATGTGGATAAATATAAAAAGTTGGGTACCACGTGAAAAATGGAATTGTTAGAGGGTACCACGTGAATTTTCCGTTAATAATATTATAAGATAATATTATTAATGTAATAATATTACATAATAAACAAGGTTAATCCTATTAATTATCTAGTTAATAATACTAGGATTTTTTTTGGGCTAATCTTGGGTGCATCCAAAGTAGGTCACCTACTTTGGTGACTAAGGGTTAAGGAGGGTCATCCACATATTTTAAGCTCAAGAACTACAAAGGTAGGAGACCTTTGTGGTACCCTTATTTTGCCATTTTCACATTGTAAGGAAATTTTCATCTTATACTTACATGCATGTTGTCTTAGACCACCTTACAAAATTAATGGTTAATTTTGTGTTTTATTAGAATGTCTAATATGAGGTTTAGGAATCTAACACGATGCCGCCACCATGTGTTGAGTATGGGAGCGACGTTGGAGGTATGCTAGTGTTGTTACACTTGTTTGACATTTCATAATCATACTTGCATACATTCATTATATCATTGTTAGCATTATATACATACCGTATATTGAAACTGATGTTTGCGTGGTTGTGTGTTTGTCACCTATTTCTGGGGTGGCCTATGTTGATCCATATGATATTTCCAATCATATGGGGAGCAGATGACTTTCAGGTTTTTATGATGCATTCGGGATGGGGCCGCACCACGGAATTGGTGTCGAGTTAGTAGATTGATATAGAGGTCGTAGCATTACGAGTTGTATTTATTTTTAAAGTGTCAAGTTGATGTAACGACTAAACTTGTATTTATAATAAAATGTTCTTTGAATTGGAGTTTTGAAACACTACCTCGGGCAACCGGGATGGTAATGCCTTCAAATACCTTGGCCGAGTAATTGGGGGTGTTACAAATTGGTATTCAGAGCGACGATTTTGGAACCTAAACCAATGAACCAAAATGAACCTAGGTGAGTCAAATAAAATTGAACCCGGTATAAGTACGATAAGAGAATGGCTTTGGGGTGGGTATGCACCCTCATTCCAAAACTAGGCTCTATTGTCTTGACCGGTAAACTACGGGGTGATGTTGGGCAACACTATGTGCATTGATGTGAATATATGTGCATTATGTTAAATTTTTGGATTCGTTATGTGATGAGTCATTTATGATGTGGTATATATATTGACATGTAAAGTTTTTCATGAAACGTTTGATACGTGGGAGTATGGTATGCCGTGAAGACAGTTGTTGTGTCTTGAAACATAATGAGATGATCGTGTTGATAATTTGTATTCATGTATTGTTAATTGATAATGAAGAGCATGACAATGTGATAGAGTGATTTGGAATAACCTATTGCATATGAATGAACCTTATATGATGTTTCAATATGTTTTATAGGATGAATAAAATTGAAATATTTTTGGATTGCAAATAATTGTGACGATTATACATGATTGATGAGTTTATATGGATAACAATTGATGAGTATGTGGATAATTATGTGGTTTGATATTAGCGCATTCATGAGTAGGTGATGTGTGGAATACGTTGGCCTTCCTTGTGATTCGTAGTATAAATTCGGATTTATGATTTTCATTGTGAACATGAGTGTATGTATATGTGTATGCGTGTTTGTGCGTGTGTATGCGTGTGTGTGTGTTTGTGTGTGTGTGTGTGTGTGTGTGTTTGTGTGTGTGTATAGAGTTAGGATCATGTGAGTCCACACTATCTTTTTGAGTCCGTGAGTCCATGATACAATATCACACGTTACACTAAACAATATCACGGCTTTAAAAACAAATATTTTTTGAAAAAAAAATAAAAAAAAATTTGATAGGTTTTTTTCTTTTTTTTATAAAAAAAAATTATTGTGATATTGTTTGGTATAACTTGTGATACTCTTTTACTGCATTTATAAACTCAAATATATAGGTGGGTTCAGATACAATTTCACACGTTATACTAAACAATATCACGGGCTTAAAAATGTATAAAAAAAAAATTTTTTATAAAAAAAAAAATCGTGATATTGTTTTGTATAACTCGTGATACTCTTTGCTGGACTCACAGACTCAAATATATAGGTGGACTCACCGGATCTTGCCTCTCTCTCTCTCTCTCTCTCTCTCTCTCTATATATATATATATATATATATGTGTGTGTGTGTGTGTGTGTGTGTGTGTGTGTGTGTGTGTGTATTTGTAAGTATGTTATGTCTATTGTGGGTTGTTATGTGCTAAGTATACGATTTTGAGTATGTCGGCAATTGTTTACGCTAGTAAGAGTAACATTGGTATGAGGAGATAGTGTAGACACATATGAGATGACTCGGGACACTCCACCGGTACTTTAGTGGACTTTCGGGACCTATTTTATGATTGCAGAGACCAACAAATCGATAACGGAGGCATAACAGCGATACTAAGCCGAGCATGAAGACTTACTCGACCGAGTAGGGCCACACTCGACCGAGTGGCCCACTTACTCGGCCGAGTAAGACAAATTTCGTGGGTTCCTGCCCAGTTGCCACTCGGCCGAGTAAAAAAGTTACTCGACCGAGTAAAATTCGTACTCGACCGAGTGAACTCGGTCACCCGGCCGAGTGAACCCACCCAAGTAAGTTACTCGGCTACTTTACTCTTTCCCTTCTCCTTATTTCTCCTTTCTTCCTCATTCTTTCCTCCACCATTTTTACTCCATTAATCACCAATATTTCTCTAAAAACATTTCTAGCACTCCATTGTTGACGGTTTTTGTTCTAAAACGACCCTTAGACTCCGATCTACCTTTCCAACACCTTCAATTTCACAATGTAAGTTGCAATTTCTCTCCATTTCCTCTTATGATTTTAGAAATATGGTGTAATAGGTAAATTTCTTAGTTTTATTTAACTTATTACATGTTTATGGGTAGTATATATTTATTAACAACCTTTTTCACCATTATTGTTGATAAAAAATGAAATTTTGATGACAAATTTGTAATCACCTAGAAGGCACTCGAAAATCACCATTTTCTTTTTATGCTTATATGTTGCATTTTGAGGATTGTTGTTGGGATTAATTGTCCAACAAGGCTTAACCTGAGCGATTACCAATTTGCCCAATCCCTAGGCGTGCCCCCTAGGAGACCCGATTACTTGGATGACCTACCTAAGAGGATATCTACCACTAAATACATAGAATACTACACGGGGAATAAGGGGACCAAAATAGGCAACATGAAAGCCAATGACGTCGACCACCCGGTTTTACGTACCTTTCTTAGGGAGATGTCCTACCTTCTCTTTTGTAGGGATGATATTAGTAAGTTTAACTCTTCGGAGGTTTTCTTGTTGAGCTCCTACCTTAACCCGGAGAGGGGTAATCCGTCACGTTTTAACCCCACCTCTACCATCGCCATGGCCCTTGCTAGGATGACCAAACCAATTCATTGCCAACTAGATTGCGGAGCACTTGTCACCCTTTTGGCCAAGAATGTTTGCAACTTTGTTCCGGGTGAGGGTGATGAGTTGGTGAGTCGTGAGGTACCATGTCTAGACCTAGGATACTTCAAATACATGAAGTGGGTGGTAGAACTACCGGGGGGAGGGTTAGCTTGGATGGTGGATGACTACTCGTACTTGAGGGTTCCCTCCCCTATCGTGCCTTTTGATAAGGATAATGCTCTTATTGACCCACCGCAATATTATACCATTTATCGGGAGTACACCTTTGACCTCGACGGTGATAAGGGACCTAAGACCCACGCTCCTTCACCGACCCGACTTGAGACCCCCGTGATGGGTCGCGTGCCCTCATTGCCATCAGTTCATTTCACCCCTCGTCGTGCTAGTGTTTGCACGGATGCCCGACATGAGCCGGAGTTGAGAGCTCGGATGACCGATTTTACATTTCGAGTCGACCAGGGCCTCACGTTGAGGGCGGGGTACGAGACCGACTTGAGGCAGGGAGTGGCCCCTTTGCATCCACCTAGCTTTTGGACCAGAGCGGGAGATGATTTCGGTGTCTTCCATGCCTTTGGTGTCGCACCTAGAGATTGAGGAACTCGGATTCCCCACGATTTTGGACACCTACTTGGACCTTGGGCGGGGGACCACTATGCGAGTGGTACCGATTTCTTTAGGGATGGGGTTGGGCACACCGAGGATTGGGGTCATACGGGAGGATATGATCTATATTAATGAAGATAATTGTAATGAGCGTCGATGATTGTATTACGGATACAACCTTAGAACGTTACTACACTCATATTAATTAATAAACATCATAATAAGTCTTGTTAATTAACGGTTTAAACTTCGAGACGAAATTTTCTTTTAGGGAGAGTGGATGTAATATTTTGGGAATTTAGAAAGAAATAGCATTGTAGAAATGAGTAAGT